>CACVCL010028558.1:0-98425 GCA_902729485.2 Mus minutoides
TTTGTCTTGTTGACAGTATCTTTTGCCTTACAGAAGCTTTGCAACTTTATGAGGTCCCATTTGTCAATTCTCGCTCTTACAGCACAAGCCATTGCTGTTCTATTCAGGAATTTTTCCCCAGTGCCCATATCTTCGAGGCTTTTCCCCACTTTCTCCTCTATAAGTTTCAGTGTCTCTGGTTTTATGTGGAGATCCTTAATGACTTCATTTTTCTTTATAATTGAACAGTAATTTGTTGTGTCCATGGGACCCATTTCATTAGTCATTCCTAAGGCCATTTGTTTCCATTTTCTGTCTATTGTGAGTGGAATAGCATTGGACATGGAGGAGGAAGGAGCAGTGGAGTAGGATTTTTGAGTCCTTTGAGCATATGTTAAGATGTGATATAGCTGGATCATATGGAGGATTTAATTTTAGCCTTTTGAGAACTCATCATATTCATTTTTTTGAATATCTGCACCAATTTCCAGTCCTACCAAAGTGAATTCCTGTTCCACTCTTCCACATGCTCACCAGCATCTGTTTTAGATGTTTTGTTAATCTTTATTCTGCTTGCCTATAAAAGATGCTGGAAAGTTCAGTAAATCATGTGGTGTTTCACAGTTACACTGCATTCCCTGTGTCCTGATTACTGAGACCCTATCCAGGAACACACTAGATACTGACAAAGGGTGAAAAGTATATGTTTACATTTATTCTTCTACATGTGAACATTCAGGCTTTCTAGCAGTATATGTTGAAAATGCAATCTTTTCTTCAGTGTGTGATTTTGGAGACTGTCAACTATCAGACATTTATAGCTACAGGTACTTTGGTTTGGATATGTTATTATACTTCATTGGTCTAGGTGTCTATTTTGTGCCACTACCATATTTGATCCATTTTGTTAGGGATTGTTTTGTCTATTTGGTATCTGTTTTGCTTTATATTAATTTAGGATACTTTTTATTTCCGGAAAATGTTGTAGAAATTTTGTTTGGCATTGTGTTGAGTCTATAAAATAGTAGACTACTATTGGAAGGATTATCATTATCACAGTACTAATTCTGCCCATTCATTAGCATGGTGATAGTGGCTCTTTGCACACACACACAAACACACACACACACACACACACACACACACACACACACACACACACACGGAAAATACATATATAGCTTTGTTACATACAGTAGTCTAGATTGATATCTTGTGAAGACTGTTGATTTGTTGGTTTGTTCGTTTTGGGTTTAGAATGTATTGTTTCAGGCTTTTCTGACAGTCAAAGGTTTTAATGAGGAATCATTAGTTATTTTAATGGATTTATTTTCATATGTGACTTTTATCCTAACACTTTTAATACCCTTTCCTTGTTCTGGGTAGTTTGTGATATATTTACCACTGCTGAGTTTATTTTCTGGTTAAATTGATTTGGTGTTTTTATACATCTTATACCAGCTTGTCTATGTCTTTCTTATGCTTAGAAACATTATATTCTATGATCTTGAATGATTGGACGATACTATAGACCTGAGATTCTTCTCCTTCATCTATAACTATAACTCATTGACTTTTCCTGTTATTCTATCAACCCTGTATTTTCCTTTCTTGTATGTTTTTAGGGTTTTGTTAGTTTATTTGTTTTCCACATTCTTGTGTGGTCTGTTCCTCTACTTTATATTAAAGTCTTGTTTTTGTGTCTTCTACTTGATTAATTTTTCTTGTAAACATTCCTGGCTTTTCTAATTTTGTTAATTAGGTATTCAATTCCATCTTATTTCACCTTGAATTATCTTCAGGGTTTCTCCTTATTGAATTTGCTTGTCAAATCAAGGATTGGTTTGCACTCATCATTCCACTCAGCACTATGTTTGCATTTACTTTGACATCACGCAAGAATATGTTCTCTAAGTTCATTCTTTTTTTGAGGTTTAATTGGCCTGTTTGATTTTGCCATCTTTAAACTCATTTAATTGTTTCATGAATTTTATTATTATCTTTTACATTCTGTGTCCTGCGGTTTATCTAGATAATTTCTGTTATAGAAGATTTCTATAAGACTGAGGGATTTGGAGAGTTGGAACATACTGTCTCGATAGTACTGTTTCATGGATGATTTGTGGGCATGTAGATTTCTTTTGTTAATTGTGTATCTAATATAAGCACAGAGAGTTGGGTTGATACATAAGTTATACCACCAAGCTGGAACTTGGAGATTGGGAAATGTACACACAGGATCATTCAAATGGGACCCTAGTGGAGACCAGAGTAGAACTGTGGACTGAAGGAGGTAGCATAGAGTCAGGCCAACTAAAAGATTGGGTGAGAACAGTGATGTGCAATCCAGGGTGATTCTGTAGGATAGATCTGGTTTCAAGCAAGTCTGGAGACACTAGAGTATATATGTGGCAGGCACTGTGTATGTGAAAGACAGAGCAGGTAGCTTATCCATGTCTCTGAGTCAGGTGTGCAGGCTAGTTAGTCCCTACTGGATCTGTGATCTGGCACTTTACTTTGGAAGGGAGAGAAGTTGTGGGAATGTCAAGATTATAGCAGATGCCACAGGGTGAGCAGAGTTTGGAAGAGTGGCCATGACAGTAATGATCGATAGGCTACCTGGATCTCTGCCTGTTGAGCAGGCTAGACAGCCCTTGATTCGGAGGCTTCTGTCTTGCTCTCTCTTGAGAGACAAAATTTTCTATCTGGAATCAGAATCAAATATATCAACCTGAAAAATAAATGCTGGTAGATAGTCTGTGATAAACTGTGTATGCTGTTGGAAAATGCTTCACTTAACCTAACAGCGTTCTGGATGTAGTAGGGAAAATTACAAACCAAAAAGAACAAGAATACCCAGTAGCTAAAGCTGCTTGGCATTAAAATCTTTCTTCTGCTATTTACTGTAGCAAAACATAAATGAGTTTTGGTGTTGATAGCATACACAAAATTAACAGACTTCCTTCTGGATACAGATGCCTGCTTAATGAATTTGGAACTGGTACTGCCACAGGTGCAAAGAGTCTAGGCTTGCTTAATTGCTTGTTCTTGCAAAGAGCTGCTTCACTAATACCAATATGCTCTACTTGCTCAGTCACTTAGGGGAGTCATTCAGGCATAGTCAGAGCATCTCCACCTGTGCACATCTTGACACCAAGGTTTCGGTCTATATTGAAGGCATTAAAATACACTGTCACTTATTAAATGACAAAAAATAAAGTACAAGATCAACTGGTCAACTTCAGCAATTCCGATATTTAGAGTTTATTCTATTTTCCACCCTATTAGGATTTCATACCTGGTATTTATGCCAATACTTTTATTATTATTTGTTTGTGATTTGTTTTTATGTATACATGAGTCATATACTTAAAAGTGCCTAGAGAAGCTGAGATGGCTTTAGCCCCACTGGAGCTGAATATCAGGGATTGTGAACAACCTGACATGGGTTTCCAGGAACCTGACTTTCATTCTATGGAAGAGCAGCAAAAAGAGCACTTAATTGCTGAACTATGTCTCCAGCCTCTTGTTTAACTTTGGAGATCCTTGTTATGTGGGTAATCCAGGCTGCTCTTTATATCCTGAATAAGTTATCCTAGATCCTGTATCTATTCTCTTGAATTTACTTTCTGAATGCTGGATAAAAAAGGCAAGCCACATATTTGGCTTAAATTTTTCAAAAAAAATCTGGTTAAATTATAACTTCTCGATTCAACAAATTGTATAATATCTTTATAAACTATGCTTTCCAGATGATTCCCTTATTTCATGTTTTCTACTCTGTTTGAATAATAATCATTATGGAGGTGGCCAGAAATATGGTTCAGCAGGTAGAGTTCTTTCTGTTCATGCCTAACAAATTGAGTTCAGTACTAACAACCCACATAAAGGTACAAGAGAGAACTAGCCACAAAACTTGTCTCCTGACCTCCCCACTGCTCAGTGAAATCAGCAACAACACATGAGAAAGAGAGAGAATATATATATATATATATATATATATATATATATATATATATATATATAGTTTAAAAATAATTAACAGATTAAACACGTATCAGAGAAATTTAACATTTGATGATTACATGTTTAAATACAAAATTGGGAACATGATCTTCTAAAGTGGATACTAAGCTTCAGCACTTAAAACAAGTTGAAAAAGTAGAGTTCACTGGACTAAGGTGAACATACATTGCTTTTTGCTCTAGTAGGCAGTGTGAATCTGGAAGACCTGTGCCCCAAAATGAGACCAAATGCATTCAGAGAATCATACAATTATAATCGGAGGGTTAACAGATGTCACATAAATAAGATATTCAATCACAAGGACAAGCTGCATGTGACAAAACCATGTTTCTCTACACACATACAGAGGGATATGAGTAACAACAGCTGAAGTAAACTCGCGTTGATACACTACACTTGAGAGAATTACAAAAACTCATTCCAAGAACAATCCTGTGTTCTCAAGAAACTGAAGTAACAAGTCTCCTGTCTGCTTGGAGTCTTCTCACAAGCACTCGGACATCTCACTCAACTCCATTCTTTGACTGTGTTCCAGCAATAGATCATAATGTTCAATATGTACACTTCATATGGTTATTATGTAATTATTTTATGAACACATATTATGCCATTGTAAAATAAACAAGTCTTAATTAAAATCTCATAAAACCATGTTTTATAAGCTCAAAAATAAGTATAAATTTGAAGTCTTGTTACTAACTGGAATTCCTACAAAGTAATGCCTTTCTTTCATTGAAAAAAATTATTTAGGACAAAGAAATGTATCTTAGCCACAAACACAACTGGCTAATTATCCCGCTATCAAAATTTTGAAACCCAGGGACACAATGTTTTTGCCTCATCTAAATTTAATTTTTTATATAAAAATTCAAAAAATGAAACACTGAATTTACTTATATTTAAATATTTAGCCATTTTTAAATGTTCACAAGTAAAGTAAGTAGACAAATTATAATTTAGAAGATTTATCATATAGAATAGTGTCTGTGCAACAGGCACAGTAGCACATGCTTTAAAACTCTTCATGTGATAGACAGAGGCCAGCTTACCCAACATGATGGGTGCGTCTAGAATAGCCAGTCTACATGGTGAGTCCTTGTCTCAAAACAACCAATGAAATGAAGTACAAAAAGAAAAACACAAAACAAAAACATAACAAACAAATGAAAAACATTAACAACAGAAACTAACCAACAAAGTATTATCTATGATGGAAGAAGAAAAAATAGTGGGCTTTGGAAAGAATTACGAATTTTAGAAACAACCAAATTACTAAGTAGTTTTGTAAAAGTAAAAAGGAGAAAATTTTTAATTTTGATTTAAAAATTCATATCTTGAAGTAAGTAATTGATTTTACAAAAATCTATAGTTTTCGTATAGTATTACAATGCCCTAACATTTTTCTTTTAAAAGCTCACTTTACTTATCTTTAATTTTTAACTGTTTCTTTAATTTTTAATTTTTAAAACTACCTTTCATTATTATTTTCTTCTTTTGGAATGACTTGGAGTAAAATTCTCTTTGATTATCTCTATGCTCACACACCTAATATATGAAATCCACTTTATCTAAGTTGCAAATCTGAGTGCATAACACAATGTTCTCAGTATTTAACATATTCAAAAATAATAAATTGATAAAAATAGATAACATTTACTTATATTTACAATTCTATTTCATTTCTATTTCATTTTTACATCAAGTGCTGTTATTCCTTAATTTTGGTTTCTATAATTTAGACCAGCAAAATGATAGACATCCAAAATATACTTTGATATGAATGGCTTACATTCATTCTGTGTTAACATGCTATCAAAATATTAACTAACAATAATAGTATATTTATTGAGAGACTTTTGGTTAAACCACCTGCTGTTAAAGAGTTTCCTACTTCAGTCCTCATTGTCATGTGTAATGCCATAACATTGTTCATAGTCACTCTCATTTCATGCTTGAGCGTCTGTACATCTTGTGAAGACAATATTCACATTCTGCCCTGTATAATTTGAATTGCTTCTCCTTCTGTTTGCTCATGAATTATGTGAATGTTTCAAAGACTCATCTTTGGTTTACTTTGTTTCTTGTTTCTCTTGTCCTTATTGTATCAGTTGCTGTTGTAAAAATCTGTTGGACAGTTCTGCTCTTGCCAAAATGTAACCCTTTATGTTTAATGGTTAATGATGACGCAATAAATTGGGATTCTTTTTGTGTTCTATGCTCTTAGTGAAAAAAGAAAGAAAGAAAGAAAGAAAGAAAGAAAGAAAGAAAGAAAGAAAGAAAGAAAGAGAGAGAGGAAGAGAGAGAGGAAGGAAGGAAGAAAGAGAGAAAAGAAAGAAGGAAGAGAGAGAGAGAGAGAGAGAGAGAGAGAGAGAGAATATATGCCAAAATATATTCAGATGTGTGCATTGTTAGTTCTTTGTACAACATTTATGAAACTGGTTACATAGATTATATCTTATATGAAGGGATTCACACATGAAACAGAATAATAATTTAGTAAAATCAATAAAACAAGAGGAGACATAACAAAAAGCAGAAAAAAAATTAAAGAAAAATATTTCTGTAGCTAACTTTAAAAATAGAAAATAAACCGATGAGTTCTCTTATCAATTCAGAAATGGTGAAATAGAAAAAAAAATGTTTACCAACATCAACAGAAATACATGAGTGGCAGATAATTCATACAAAATCAGACAGGTTAAGGAAAATACATAGAGAAGGAGTGTTTAATAATAATTTTTTAGACACACACACACACACACACACACACACACACACACACACAAGATTTGGTTTTAGGTATCCACTGACAAACTTGATGAACTAAGTTCCATCCACAAGGCCTGTGTGGAGGATAGTAAGAACCAACTTCTACTACCTCTGACTTCTCCATAGACATATTCTGACATAAAATGCATGCTTGCCTGTATAGAAATATATACATAATAAATATTTTAGAAAATAAAAAGAATATGCATATATCATGTAAAACCAAAAACTGATATATGAAAATATATCAAATTAGTGAGAGCAAAGTAATTAAAAATATGGAAAATATAATATTGGAACACTAGTTTATATAAGAGACTTTTAAACATTGACCACAATTTAAACAAAAAATTCTCAAGGAAATATTAAATAGGAATAAGGAAGAAACCTGCTCTTGAGAGAACTCTTAGAAGATTACAATCTGTTTCATAATGAAGTATGGCAGGGAGTATGACAGCAAATGAACAGGTAAGATCCTAGGGCAGTAGCTGGTATCACACCAAGGTAGAGACATACGAAGAGAATGGTTGTGGCTTTTGGAATCGCAAAGCCTATCTCCAATGATTCAACTCCTATAGGCTCCTCATCCTCATCCTTCTCAAACAGTTCTACCAATCTTCACACATAAGCAAGCATGTGAAAGCAGTTCACATTCATGCAAACATTTTTGTGAAACACATTTCCAACTTTCAAATAAAAGTGTGAGAACTAGACCCTTTAGATATAGAGATGTCATGATTCATTTTAAAAATTCATGCATTTTTATGTGTATATATTTATGCACATATGCACACTCAGGTGCTATATTTGTGGAGGTCACAGAACAACTTAATTTTCCTGCTTTTAAAATGACACAAATATCAAATAAAGCTAAAAATAATTTAAATTAAAAGTACATCTTAATTTTTATGTTTCTAAAATGACACAGATATCAAATAAAGCTAAAAATAATCNATGCATTTTTATGTGTATATATTTATGCACATATGCACACTCAGGTGCTATATTTGTGGAGGTCACAGAACAACTTAATTTTCCTGCTTTTAAAATGACACAAATATCAAATAAAGCTAAAAATAATTTAAATTAAAAGTACATCTTAATTTTTATGTTTCTAAAATGACACAGATATCAAATAAAGCTAAAAATAATCTAAACTAATATCCAGAAAATGTACTTTTTATAATTTAATGGATCTCAAAACATAAACATACAAGCATACACACAAGTATATATATATATATATATATATATATATATATATATATATATATACTCATTTACACACACACACACACACACACACACACACACAATTATATTACAAGTTTTCTTAATGTTAATGACCAGCTTGATTGAAGTAATAGAACCTTACAAATTTATTAGTCTAACCAATTTAGTCACACAAAGTAATCATTAATGTGCTTGCAATGTGGCTTAAAATGTAAAACCACTTGGTGACAAGCCTAATGACTAGACAGTGATTCCTCAACACCCTCCTAATGAAAGGAAGGAACGCGACTTATTGCTTGGCAATTTCTTGTATCCATCAAATATATTTAGATCGTTGCCAGTCCACTCCTTAAGTTCTTACCTGATTCCACTTCTCATCTCTTCCCAGTTTTCTCTCATCCCTGCCCCAACTTTGGCATTTTAGTTAACATGCTTACAGTGCTAAAAATAAATGATGCTTTTAGTTCTACAAAATAATGAATTTTAAAATAGATCTTGCATTTTTTTGTGTGGTAATTGAAAGCCCTTCTGATTGCTAGCTATGTACCATTAGATGTGTGTCCTGTCCTTTCTAGAGCCTGTCACTTCAGTGACAAAACTGGTTAAGATAGTTGTGAATCTAATCTCTGCTAATTAGTGAGAGGCAAACCCTATTTTGGGAGAGTTCTTGCAAAGCTGGTCTTTGGTTAATTTTCAAATGTGGGAAATGATGCCATGCTAAGCCTAATTTGGAATTATTTTTTTAAGAGACACAAAGGAAACATTGTCTTTTAAAACATGTTTTACATCAAATTTTTAGCACAATGGTGGTATATGTTAATTAATGATTTTCTTCTTTAATTAAAATAACAGCATATATGTACTAGATGTGTTTGTCACAAGTTTCCCTTACGCATCTTAAAATTATCACCAGAACACTATGTTAATGTTATTCTTAATCTTCAGAGTGGAACTGTCAATCGATCATTAAAAAAAAAAAAATTAAAATTCCCTGAAAGAGAAACCTTTTATAAGATGAAGAAAATTAGACATCCACTGTAAATTAATTATACTATGTACTTTTCAACATGTGTGGCTTCTCTACATTGCAGAGCCGACTGCAAAGACAACATTATTTTCTAAAGCCAGCATAGTTAACCACAAAAATTAAAATTATTCTGCTTCCCAGGTGTCTCTGAAGCCAAAGAGGCTGAACGCATGACCTCTTCCTTTGTGCAAACCTCTGATGAGCTGTTTTGCTTCTGTCAGTGCCGTGTTGGCATAATTGAGATTTTTCTTTGAAATTGCAATTTCTCTCTTTGCTTAATTTTAATTATTAGTGATATCTTCTATAAAAATGATAAGAAAGAAAGAAAGAAAGAAAGAAAGAAAGAAAGAAAGAGAGAGAGAGAGAGAGAGAGAGAGAAAGAAAAGAAAAGAAAAGAAAAGAAAAGAAAAGAAAAGAAAAGAAAAGAAAAGAAAAGAAAAGAAAAGAAAAGAAGCAAAGTGTTTGATGGTAGGTGCAGTCAAAAAAAAAAAAAAAAAAGATTAATTTCTCAACCAGAGAAGCTCCCCTTATAAGACCACAACTGATGCTCTCAGAGCCCTTGAATATCTCAACTTCCTTGACTATGAGTGAGCCTGTAGAATTGTTCTTTTAATTTGATAACTAATGCTGACTCTTGGTGCAAAAGTGTGCAGATGTGTGTGGCCAGATAAGTGGAGTATCAGTTAAAGGAAGCTGAATGCATGGAGTAGAAACACACCAAGTGAGAGACGTTTGTTTCAGGCATCAAGATTTACAAGGCAGGGGCATCCAAGTTCTCTGATTCAAGACAGGAAGCTATGAGACTTTATGTCAATCCTGCTGGATTTTGGTTTTGCTCTATTTCAATATTTCTTCACTATACCTAGTCATCCCTTTTAGGATGTAATAAATATTTTGTGTAGCTATATACTGAAAATATATATAGTCTTGGATTTGAAGGGGGGTTATATTTAAGAGCTTGCCTGGAATTTCAGAAGACATTTTGTAGACTTTGGACTTCTAAAGTGTTGAAACTGTGAAAGACTAGGGGGCTTGTGAAGTGAGACTGATTTCATTTTGCATTCCAATATGGAAAGATACCAGTGGAAGCCAAGAGATAAAATGTAGTAGTTTCAATAAGAACAGCTCAACAACCTCAAATATTTGAATATTTAGTGCCCAGTTAGTGGCTGTTTGGGAAGATTCAGGAGGTAAGGCTTTGACAGTGGATGTATGTGAACTGAGGTTTGGGGTTTAAAACCTTGAGCCACCTCCAGTTCCCTTTTTCTCTTTCGTGATTATGGTTTTGATGCAAGTCCTCAGCTTCCTACTTCTGTTGCCTCTGGTGCTTTTCACTATTTGCCATGCTTCCCTGCCATGACAAACTCTCATCATTCTTTCAACTTTAATAAAATTTTCTATAGGTTGTTCCAGTCATGGTGTTTTACCATGACAAAATTCCAATCCAACAGATTTATATTGCCATGTAGATTTTATGAATTAAAAGCAGTCTTATTTGATCTGGTGTTCGGTTCAGCTGATAGAGAATCACTAGAGGCACCTCAGCAGCCACTATTGTCACCTTCCTCTACTGACATCTGCATCCCAGTGAGGCTCTCTTCCTCTTCCTCTGGACAACACTTTGTAGAGCATGGTGTCTAATATCTTTAGAGCAGAAGATTCATTAAAAGCAACTCCAGCCCAAGTAAACAGCAACAATGAGAATTCAAACTAGGAAGCTAATATGTGATCGGTACAATAAACTTTCCAAAAGCATCCTAAAGCTTTGAAGAGTTCCTACTCTACTACACTGAAGATAGGAGGAGCGTCAAAGTATATATATATATATTCTGTTTTAGGTCTGAAGCTGACCTGCGATAGGGTCAGCCTTTCTAATTGCATATTTCTTCCCTATGAAAACTGAATCTTTTATATCTGACTACCACTGCATTTTTGCGTGTATCTAGTTGATTTCACTAGATAAGAGCTAGAGAGAAATTTATCTCTGAGTGAATCTGCCCTGAATATCACTCATTTGATTTAAATGAGTCTCTGAACAATGGATGTATTAGTTGGTGTTACTGTAAGTTATAATCTACTAACAGAATATGTGGAGTGTAGGAATGGTGATGAGATTGACCAAGATGAGATCACTGTGGTTTAAAGTTCCTATGTTGGAAACTCAAGACTAAATGAAACATTGTGGTGGAATCAATCAAGTCTTTATTAAAGATGTATAGTTACCACTTGTTTGATTTCAGCCCTGAATTTGATTATTTCCTGCCATCTACTCCTCTTAGGTGATTTTGCTTCCTTTAGTTCTAAAGCTTCTAGGTGTGCTTTCAGGCTGCTAGTGTATGGTCTCTCTAGTCTCTTTTTGGAGGCACTCAGGGCTATGAGTTTTCCTCTAAGGACTGCTTTCATTGTGTCCCATAAGTTTAGGTATGTTGTGGCTTCATTTTCATTAAACTCTAAAAAGTCTTTAATTTCTTTTCTTTATTTCATCATTGACCAAGGTATCATTGAGAAGAGTGTTGTTCAGTTTCCATGTGAATGTTGGCTTTCTATTACTTATGCTGTTATTGAAGATCAGCCTTAGTCTGTGGTGATCTGATAGGATGCATGGGATAATTTCAATATTTTTGTATGTGTTGAATCTCGCTTTTCAGTGTGTTTGAAAGATATCACATTCACAGAGGAGTTTGAAATACAGAACTTGTTGGTACCTCGGCTCAGATACTTGGTTGGTGCCCTTATACAGAATAATTTCTCTGAGCCTCAACTTTTAATGTCCAAAAGTGAGCATCTTAACTCCCAAATGTATTTATGAAATGATGTAAGTACTTGTTGACATTGTGAACTGAATAAATATTATCTAGCCATGTGTTAAAAAAGGATGTATCGTCACCAAAGTTCATTGCATATAGCTGTATTAGTGCATATTATGATATTATGCATTATCATAGCATAACAAGGAGTATGTGCTGACAAAAGGCAGTGTGTAGCCCCTATTACTACTCCTATAGCTCCTCTAATCCATCTTAAACACTTGTGTCATGGGATGATTCATATACACATGCCTTGACAGACATCAACTTTCTGGTCTTAGTTTACCAAGCCTAGAGGCCACTGAGTAGTAAAACCAGTTTTCAAAGACATAATTCAGTTTGCCTAAGGTATTCTTTTATAGCAATACACAATAGACAAAGATGTGGTCCCCAGAGCATGCCTAGTAGCAAGTCTATACATTCATGAAACATAAATACACTTTCTTAAGAAATGTAATTATGAACACTAAAACTTTTAGGATTATGCTTTTTATGCTTTTAATAGTGTGATTAGCACAGAAGAAAAATCTGTCCCTATATGAAGTCAGGGGTTCCTGATATATATATGGTGTAACAGACATCGGCTTGAAGAAAACAAGATGGATCACAACTGAACAGGTCACACCTACACAGCCTACAGAATGCATGGGCCTAGGGACTGAAGCTGTCTCTGTCAAAATTCTACCCAGACTTGTAATAAACATAACAGGAAAATTTTAAAAACCTTATTTTTCTGAAAATCAATAATCAGACATTCATTTAAGCATGAATGTCACAGCAATATTTTGGGATTTTTAAAAATATTTTTTTGTTTTATATTTTTTTCTGTCTACTGTTTCTTCTCATTTTCTGCTTGTAATTGTTTTAAATATTAAACAGAAAAATTAAAATACACTCATGATTTTTAATACAAAGGCTTTTTCCAATGTTAAAACATCCATTTTATTGATGCCTAACTTATTTGATATCCCTTTGTAATTGATTATATACGTTAAATTTGATTGCCCTTATTTTTCTTAACATTTTATGTGGTGTCTTAAAGATGTTTGGGGAGGATTTCCATCTATACTGAAATAAATTACTAAGGTTATGAAGGGTTTTGAAGGGCAGAGTTCGAGGAGAACACCAAGATAGGCAGCTGGAGAGGAAGGAGTTTATTAGAAGAGTTAGAGTACACATAGACAACCTAGCAGGAACATGGAGCAGAATTCAGGCTCTTTGGTTCATGGACAGAAGACAGGGAGGGGGTAGGGAGCAGAAAATGTGACCATCAATACCCTCTCTTTAAACTTGCTTACCACATAAGAGCACCTGGATGTCTATTACATGAAGACCCTCAGTTAATGTCTTAGGAGAGTGCCTGTTGGTAACTGAGAAAGGGGAAGAGTTGCAACAAAACTATATTTTGCAGTATCTAGTGTATTTTATAATCCTTTCAAAATGGTTTCTATATTCTCATTTAGAGCAAAACTTTTTTTTGTCTATATGCAGGACCTGTTGTTTTAAGAAAAGACAACCTTTAGAGAAAATGCAGCCAGGAAGAGACCTAATCACAATTTCTTGGAGCTTCAGTCCCTACTGTTAGAAACAATATGCTAGGGAATATTCTTTCTCACTTTTGCAGGAACAAATAAACCCAGCCTTGCCTCTGTTACCCAGGAGCAACACAGCTTTGAGTGTGTTTTCACTTCTTTATAAATGTCTTTCTGAATTTCAAATCACAAACGTGGAGCACCCGTCATCCATGGAAAACTTACAAGCAGAGAATTCACTTCGTTTCCTAGATTCTTCCTCCAGTCTAGGCTGTGATGGTTGGTATTACTAATAAAATAGTTTCTTTAAAATACATCTTTACATTTGTCTGTAATGAAATAGATCTCTAGAATCTATCTCTCTCATCTATCCCCCCTCTCTCTTAATCCCTATTCCTCACCCATCCTTATGTAAAATTCTGCAGATTAAATATATTCTGTAGTTACCTGTAAAAATGTAAAAATATAAAAGTTAAATTGAATTAAGAAGACACCAATAATCTTTTCTTATCCATGATATATATCTTCTAGCTTCTCTGGACTTAACCTTCCTTTTTTGTGTATATTTTATATAAGCTACAGATTCATCTATAGTATTGGACAGGATCATTGGAGGTTTCAGTAAAGACATGGCTGCTGTTATCCACCACCCAGTGATACTCCTTTGAAATAGGAAACTCCATACAAAAGGCAATCAGTAGCATTTACAGCAAGAGATTATCAAGACTCTTCCAAAAAGCCCTTTTGAATTACAGACTAGCTTATTTACTAAAGCCCAGACATCTGCATCCTCAGGAGCCTCATTGCTTCATTGTGAACATCAGAGTGGCACGCTACTGACAGGCCGCTGCATGATCAAAGCTTGCAGAGAGCTGAGCTGTTCTGAATCTATGGATCTGTAGTTATGGTCTTTACATTTAAACATTTGCAGATGGGTGAATTCTGAAAACACCTGCAAAAGGTTGTAGGAATAGTTTCAGAAAAACCTTCAATCAATCTGAAATTTAGTTAAGACCAGTTGATGGTTGGCAGTGAGTTTCATGTCAGTTTTCATCTAAAAACTGCATTTATAATAAAAAGATGTCTTCAATGAAGGGGACACAGGAAGTGTGAAAGATGACATTTCCACTTAAATGTGCTCTCATTTTAGCTGCTTTCATTTAGTCAGTTATTACAGACTGAGGACAAACAATATGTAAAAGTGAACAACATACAGACAATCTTGCTTCAAATGCCATTATGTACCTTCCTTGTTAATTAAAGTAAGCAGTGTAGAACTGTGCAAAACTCCTTTATCCTCTTCCTCTGCTGATCACTTCAAATCCACTTTGCCTACGCCCTAGGCTCATATCGTCAATACTTATAAATTTAAAGAACTACGTTAATAAGATAAGGGAGATGTTTTACACTCAATTACATATATTATTATTCAGTCTACCTGTCACATAACCTCAATCGGGGTGCTGTTCTACTGGCCCACTGCTCTCGACTTACTTTGATTTTGAAAGCAAGTCAATTTGCCCCAGTGTAGAAAAGCTGCAATAAGTCTGAGCATCTGCATTTGTTCTGGCTACTTATAAGCACAAACACAAAAGAGAAGCTAAAGATAAAAAAAAAAGAAAACAATAAACAAAACAGTGTTCATATCTATTCATAAAAGTAACTAACTGTCATGCAAGGACAAAGTTAATATTATCCTTTTAATTACATCTATTTATTTAGCTCTCTCTCTCTCTCTCTCTCTCTCTCTCTCTCTCTCTCTCTCTGTGTGTGTGTGTGTGTGTGTGTGTGTGTGTGTGTGTGTTAGTTATTTTTCTACTATTATGACAACACTCCACGACCAACAATTTCTAGAAGAAATTGTTTATGGATCCAGAGTGTAAATCAATGGCAATGGTGGTAAGGAGTATGGGAACAGGCAATCAGGCCTAGCTTTGGAGCAGGAGCTGGGAGCTTACATCTGATCCACAATCAAAGACAAAAAGAGAGAACCAACTAGGGAGAGTGTGAACTCTTACAACCCAGATCCCACCTCCAGTGCTTGCCTCCTGCAACAAGACCACACTTCCTAACCTTCCCAAAGAATTCTACCAACTAGTGACTAAATAATCAAGCATAGTAATTGTGGGGGCTATTCTCATTCAAATCACCAGTGTAGTCTTTAGTATTCCATACTTGCCTGTAGATTTTTGTGTGTTTGAGGCCTGGTGAGCTTTTCTTCATCCAAGTTAGCATGTTTATTGGTGTTTTCTAATTCAACTCATGTATAATAAATTGTGCTTTGGAGAATTTGTGGGGGTAGCTTTGAATATTCCTAGGTGACATAATCTCATATCAAAGGTACTGATCCTCTTGCTCTTATAATCTATCCACCCTTTTGTCTTCTATATTCCTGTGCCTTGGGTATTAAGGGTTGTGTTATAGATGTATTTATTAAGACTGGGCTTCAATATGCATTTTCATAAGTTCTGGTTTTCTGTAACAGTTTCTATTTGAGGCAAAGAGATGTTTCCTTGATGAGGGGTGAGGGCTATACTTATCTGTAGGATTAGAACAAATGTTTAGAATGTAATTTGGGATGATTCTGGTTTATTAGAGGAACAAATGGTGTTTCTCCTCTAAAATCTAAGATGTCACTTCATGGAGAGTCATCAAGTTAGACCCCAGGAATCTGGCTTGATAAAGAGGTTGCTACCTTTTGTATTTATTTTCCTCTACTGAGCATTTTAGGGAGTAACATTTACTTGATGGAGTCTCTTTCTTTCACCCTAGAATTGCTTTTTCTACATCATATATATTTTAATATGTGAACTTTTTTCATGCTCTTATGTTTCAAACAATTCTGTGATTCTCATGATGCTTCTACTATCTATATGGTAAAAATAATTGATACTTATTGATAGCCTATCATTTGCCCACTGACCCATGTGTGCCAGAGAAGAAATCATATTCTATTATTAGGTAATTTTTTCTAAAACTATTATTATATGTCCTTCAATGTGAATGGTTCCCAGAATACATCTAAGGTATCATTTTTTGTGTGTCTATTTTGTGTCATATCTGTTAAAGGTCTATCCACATTGGTTCCTGCCATGAAGCTAAGTGTGTTACATTGATAGCTTGTGTTATCCAAAAAAAAAAAAAAAAAAAAAAAAAAAAAAAAAAAAAAAAGAAAAAAAAAAAGAAGAAGGAGTGAATAGCAATTTACTATGTAAGCATTTTTTAGACGTTCAAAGTTTGGATCTCCAGAATTGCAAGGTAGTTATATCAATGACAGTCTTCCAGCATAGTTATTTTCCAGGTGGAAGGGAGGACAGATTTCTATACAAACACCTGCAATATTTAAAGGATACTCCAGCAGTTACACTTAAAAAAATTCTTAATCAGACTTACTAAATAAGCTACACTGTTTGTCTATATTTGCATTTTACTGTTTTGATGGTAACTACTTCAGCGATGTTTTAACTAAGCAATAATCATTTAACCCATTTGCTGCTTAAGAAAAACAATGATATTAAGAACAATTTAATGTGAAGTGTTAATAAATTTTAGTTTTCTACTAGGTGACAAATACTTTCAAATTATCATTTAATGGTATGAAAGCAGAGGACAATTTATTTATTCATTTATTTTGAACATTATTTACAATATATATGCTAAGTTCCTTTCTACTTCAGAGTTAATTATATTTTGTGCAAGAAGTCTCCTGCTTTAGAGCAATATTTTATATTAGAGCATGTCTGTGTGTGCTGGACATAAACAGAGATAGATATCTATCAGTTATGCAAACAGCAAACTATTCAGTAAAACGTCATTAGTGTAGACTTGTGCTGTAAGAGCGAGAATTGACAAATGGGACCTCATAAAGCTGCAAAGCTTCTGTAAAGCAAAAGATACTGAAACAAGACAAAAGGGCCACCAACAGATTGGGAAAGGATCTTTACCAATCCTAAATCTGATAGGGGACTGATATCCAATATATATAAAGAACTCAAGAAGGTGGACACCAGAAAATCAAATATCCCCATTAAAAAGTGGGGCACAGAGTTAAACAAAGAATTCTCAACTGAGGAATACCGAATGGCTGAGAAGCACCTGANATCAGCAACCAAAATAAACACTATAGCATATGCCAGCAAGATAATGCTGAAAGGGACCTGATATAGCTGTCTCATGGGAGGCTATACCAGTGCCTGGCAAACACGAAAGTGGTTGCTCACAGTCAGCTATTAGTTGGAACACAGGACTCCCAAGGAAGGAGCTAGAGAAAGTACCCAAGGAGCTGAAGGGGTCTTCAACTCTCTAGGTGGAAGAATAACATGAACTAACTAGTTTCCCCTGCGCTCATGTCTCTAGCTGCATATATGGAAGAAGATGGCCTGGTTGGCCATCATTGGGAGGAGAGGCCCCTTGGTCATATAGACTTTATATGCCCCAGTACAGGGGAACGCCAGGGCCATTAAGAGGGAGGGGGTGGGTAGAGGAGCAGGGCGGGGATGCGGGAGAATAAGGGGAAATTTCTGGATAACATTTGAAATGTTAATGAAGAAAATATCTAATAAAGAGGAAAAAAAAAGCTATAATTGATAGTAAAAGTATAAAACCCCAAGCTAAGCTCCATGCCTTCGGAATGGCCTTTCAAACCGCACAGAGGTTCACTGAGATCATAGAAAGTAGGGCAGGGCAAGTGTCTGAGTGGCTGCCTTAAACCAGTGTGTAATGTTTTATTTGTGAATTAACTGCAATAAAGTGATTTTATTTTAAAAATAAAATAAATTTGGATAATCTAAAAAAATAATAATAATAAATAAATTTAAAAATAAATAAATGTTCTTTGTTTTTAAAATTAAGACTTCAGTATTTTCACATCAAACTTTAAAGATGTAATGGTCAAAGATATCATGATAAGAATAATTCTTAGCTTGCCATTTTAAAGAGATATCACCGAAAGGCCCAATTTGGTAAGCACCACAGAAAGTTACTCAATTTACAAGTAACAGATAAAAAGGTAAAACAGTAACTTCTAGTCTGTGAGGTTTTTCCCACTTAGTACAGAGAATATGAGTCTTCAAAGATTAAGTTCAATAAGAAAAAAGATTAAAATTAATATTTTCTTGCTAACATTTAAATAAATATTAAAATATATGCATAAAATATTGTTTAAATTACTTTAAACACCAAGAGTGGTCTTAGCATCATTTTTTTTTTTTCTATTCTGAAAAGGTGGTTTTATATTTAAAATTATAAAACTTTCTCCTACAGATATATAAAATTGATATAAAATTAAAGTTTATTTCTTTCTTCTTCACTGATCTATATAACTCTTCAAAACACAATACATATGGGATAACATTGAAGAATAAATTTTGGAATGAACAACAGCTATCAACTATTAGGGGTGAAATATTCTTTGAGACAGCACGTGCTAGCAAATAAAATCCTCAGCACTGTAAATGTATTATTACATTTTGAGTTGTTGCCTAGTGGAATCATATAGATTCTCCCAAACATTACTGGCCATTACCAATGTTCTTTATTACTCACTAGAAAATAATAGCAACATCTTATTGCTGAATATGTCAAATAATTTGCTCATAAATCATAGAAGCATCACTAGCTATCTTGCAAGATACTGGAGTATGTTATCTAACCTGTAGATCCTATAATCTACTACAATGACTATCTGGGTAAATTACACCCAAAGGTGAAGTAGTAACACAAATTTTATGGGAGAGAGTAGTCATATACTAATTAAATTAAAATCCTATTCCAGAAGACTGAATCCATACCTGGTATGCTTACTGAGAAAAAAACAAATAAACAAACAAACAATGAAAAGTAACAAAACGAAAAACAAAAAAATCCCTTGAAGTTAAATAGGCTATAGGCCCTAGAAGAATACCTGATACTATTACTCTATATTAGTCTATTATTTCTATAAGTACCAATAATTATTTATTGCTCTATACATAAATCAGTGTATCATTCTACCCTTATCATTGAAGCTTTATTTTGGTTTAGGTCAGTGATAGCTAATGAAAAGATCCAGAATTGGTCAACATGTTGGAAATAAGGGATTATGAGTTTCTCAGTCCTGAATGGGATGTCTCTACCATATCAATGCCCTCAAAGCTCAAGGTTCACTCTGAAAGAGTAAGTAGAAAGGACTGTATTCATATAAAAAGGGACATGATTAGTTTTGTTTAAAATATAGGAGTTTATTAATGGGGCACTTGTGAAATCACTGATTTTGAAAAAAGCTTTTAGCATTCATTTTATTGTCAGAGTGATTAGGAATCTGTGTGTCTATATGTCTATCTATCTATCTATCTATCTATCTATCTATCTATCTATCTATCATCTATCTATCATCTGTGTTTATCATCTATCTAATCTAGTATATATATATATACAATTATACATATACACAATATATATACTATATACACAATTAAAATTGAAATTATTTCATTTAGTTGTTATATTTTATTACAGCAATACCAATGCAAATGACACACTGCCTTTGTTAAAAGATTATTAGTTGTTATAACATTTTCTGTTGGATTCTTTAGGATCTCTTATGTATAGAATCAACCATCTGTATATAAGGATAATTGGTATATTTGTTTCTTTTATATCCTTTGTCTTCTCTTTTTTTTCTAGCAAAGATGTACATATATAGCATATTTATTATATATTACTCTTATATTGCAAAATACTAAGGATAATGAACACCTCATCTTATTTCTGATACTACTTGAAATGCTTGTAAACACCAATAGAAAACCACATGGACTTGCATCCAAGTACCTACTGCTGCAGATGCAGCCCTCTTATTTTCTGAAAAAAAAAAAAAATGGATAGATTTGGGTTTTGTATTCCTTCTCCCCCATTTCTTCTCTCACTGCTTATTATCTATTCTCTTCAATATGCAGTCGGATAGTCTCAATTAAACTATTCTCATATTAAACATTCATTCTCAAATATCTTCACTCCAAAAAGAACTGAGTTTTAGTCACTGCCCATTGCACTGTGGCTCCTCAGTCCTTCCTCTTACTCTGATTGAGAGATTTAAAACAAATTGCTTTTGAAGTTTATCTCCTGCTAATGTCTGTCCCTGTCTGTAACAGGTTTTTAAAAGGCTCTTTTGATTCTTATGTGACTGTTTATGATCTCATGACCTGTTATCCTCCAGGCATCTTGTCACCACCAGGCTAAGATTGAACAAGACACATTGTTATATCTAAACATTTAAAGCTGTTTTACAATCAAAGCTAGGGTAGCATTGAGAAATATCTGCTCAGGCTGTTGTTCTAAGAGGAAATAGGAATTCTATTGTTTTCTCAAGTTAAATTGGAGATACCCAGCGTGTATGTGTGTGTGTGTGTGTGTGTGTGTGTGTGTGTGTGTGTGTGTGTGTGTGTGTGTATTTGTGTGTGTTTTTATATATGTCTCTCTGTATGTGTATGCGTGTGTCTCTGTGAGTTTGTGTCTGTGTGTTTTTGTGTTTGTATCTTTTGTATGTGTGCATGTTTGTATTTGTCTTTTGTTTATGTGTGAGTGTGTGCCTTATTTGTATATTCTACAAAAGCTGGTTATTATTTAGTAGGAAAACTCTGTAGATATGTGAAGTCTTTTGAATGTGTTTTCTCCAAGACTGTAATGGGTTCTCTGGCATGCTGTGGAAATAACGGAGTATCAGCTTACAGAACTGTGACAAATTTAAGCTATTCAGGCCTTTGTGACAATTAGCTCACAGCTGGCTTTTCCTGAATGAACTTTTAAATGATAGTCTGAGGTATGATATTAACAGCAAGCTTTCGCCCTTGGAGAAAGAGAAAATTCAAGTTTTCATTTCTTCTAGATACCACTTTCTGCTAAGGCTTAATACATGAGTCCCATTTATTAATTATTTCACAAACAAACAAAACAATGATATAATTGTTTGGTATAAATATATTTTCATCCCTAAAACTTATTCCTTAACTATAGAAACTTTTCAATTGCCAAATTATAAATTTTAGTCAAATTAATGTTTTAATTCATAACATTTGTTATATGCCTTCCTTATTTAAAAATGGATTAAATGTTATTTCTCTATATATCTTTTGAAATGATAAATGTATGCAGCAGTTAGAAATATTCTCTGACACAGTGTTTATTTTCACTATGAATACACAATATTCACTCAGAATATTGTATATTAAGTGTGTCATATGCCATGGTTTGCTTATTATACATTTACTCATCTACTTTCCAGTTTGCACCTTATAATCCTTATATTCTGAAATGTCTTTCTCTCTACTCAAGTAAGTTATTTAGAAGTAAGTGCTTTTCTTCATTAAAATATATTGCATTTTCCTACATCCTTAAAGATCACTTCTTAAAGTTTGGTTAATCTTGTAAATTTTTAATAACTTCTCCCACGTAATTGTGCACATTCACATGCGCATGCTTCCTTTGTAAGGGTCCATCTTTTGCGAAGAATTATATCCAAACTCAAACAGTATGCAATAGCAAAGAGCATTTATTCTTCAGAGAACCTGTGCAGGGGTCTACCATACTTGAGGATAGAAGACAGAGCTGTGGACTTTACAAGGCCAATTTAAATTCTGTTAGGGTAGGAGTGGGTGACTTAATCATCTTTTCCTTAATTGGTTGGTTCTATATGCAGGCACAAAGGTGCCTCAGTGATTGGTTAAGGCTATGAGAGACTTGCAGGACTTTTGCTGATTAACTATACCTGCCTTAAGCTAAGTCATGGGCAGCTTCTGTCCCTCCTCATTGGGTGCCCATGAGCTTGGCACCGGTAGGTGGTGGGGCAGCTTCTGTCCCTCCTCATTGGGTGCCCATGAGCTTGGCTCAGGTAGGTGGTGGGGCAGCTTCCTGATTAGTTGCTTGTGAGAGGTGGTATTTTTTGTTTTAGTTTTTCTTTTTCTTTTTCCTTTTTTTTTTAACTGAAAATGACTTTTTTGGACATTTCGGTTCTGGGAAACAAAAAGTCCTAGTCTCTCAAACTTCCAGTTTGCAGCCTGTCATGGAGTCAGTCTGGCTTTTGCTAATACTGTCTTCTCATTTCTAGCTTTATTGCCCTGGCTGAAAAGGCCCTCCTCTGGTTGTATTTCCTTTGTTTAGTATATATCATACAATTGCTTGTTTCTGGCCTGACTTTGCTCTTTTTCTTCTGTTTTTTTTTTTTTTTCTGTGAATTATGTATTCTTTGTTGCATTGTTCAATGAAAAGATCAGTGATATCGTTTTTAAGAATCTTTTTAGTTCCATTCTCTCAATATAGTAGAAGTATGTATATGAGCTTTGTGGAATTTGATTAAAAATCTCTGAACAATTCCTTCATTGTTCTTAACTAAGTACATACCTGAATTGTATTTTAACTTTTCAGTGATACTTTTCATTTTCATATCTTCTCATTTTTGCTGCATCTGGTAGAAGTCTTTTTAAGAGATTTCTGTTTTAATAAAATATTTTATAGTGTACTTAAGAGAAAAGGTATCTTTATAATTGTATTGAAATGCATGAGTATCACATCTCAAAGCTTTTGGGTGTTTATCTGAATTTATAGGTTATTATATGTTAAGTATATTCATAAAGTTATAAAACATTCAAAAAGAAAAAAAATCTATGTTCCTCTCCTTTTTGCTCTTTTTTTTTTTTTTTTTGCTTTTTATCTCTATCAATTTCAATTTTCTTTGGGTGATGTGATTTTTTTGATATAAGTCAAAAGCATGGAAAACAAATACACTGTAAATAAACAGCTACTTGCATGTAACATAGTCTGAATTGGAGGATCTATAGTTCATCATACAGTGGTTTTCAACATTTCAAATGCTGTGGTTCTTTAATACAGTTCCTTACATCATGGTGACCCCCAATCAGAAAATTACATTTGTTGTTATTTCATAACTGTGTTGTTGCTGCTGTTACCAATTGTAATGCAATTGTAATGCCATATCGGATATGGGGCCACCCAAAGGGGTCAGGACATAAAAGTTGAGAATTACTATTTTAAACGAATTAAATTATGTTAGACTTAAAAGAAAAGCACATGGAATGCCATGTGTAGTAGAAGATAGTTTCTAAAGAGGATGTTGGCTGGTGGGAGAAAAAGTGGGCATTAGAGGAGGAAGGGGAGTGACTCTGTTCATGGTACAACCTGAGCTTATGAAAATCTCACACTGAGATATTATTATACATGATGAAACTAGAAAAATAGTTTTATACCATTAGCATATTTTCCTACTTTCAATTACAAATCCCTATATTTGACAATGAATAATATGGTAAGTTGTTGAGATCTAGATGGAAATTCTAAAAGTAAAATTTATTTTAAATTCAGCTGACCTGCAAAAGACAATTGATTGTAGTTACACCCCAAAAATTAAGGTCTGAAATAAAGGAGGTTAGAAGTATCACAAATAATCTGGGAAATAAATCAAATGGCAAGAGAGCTCCTTCTCAACCTGGTTCGCTCAAGGCTTCTGTCGATAGAGTAAAAGAGAATTCAACAAAGATAGGAAGAATGACAGGAAATGAACATGTAAACCTTGTGATGTTGTTGACAAAATTGTATTAACAAATAAGTAATGATCTTAGATTGCCAAAGCCTTACACCTTACTTAAATCAAACATATACAAGCAAATACTATCTTTACAAAAAAATAATAAATAAGTGAAATAAACATTGCAGTCCAGCCTTGCAATGCAAAGTGCCTCAGAGCTTATAATCTGCATTTCTAGGCTTGCTTTCATATATTCATGATTAAGCTTCTGCCATGGAAATATGCTTAGAAAAAGTGTAATGTAGCTTGGAACTTGATTTTCTAAATTACTCCAGTGGGAGTCACCAACCCAGGGAGACAGATGTCCACTGTAAGAATTAGTGAATTTCACTGGTGGTTATCATGTATTAAAATGCAAATTGATCCATTCTTATCTCCTTGTACAAAGCTCAAGTCTAAGTGGATCAAAGAACTCCACATTAAACCAGAGCTACTGAAATTTATAGAGGAGAAAGTGGGGGGAAAGCATCGAAGATATGGGCACAGGGGAAAAAATTCCTGAACAAAACAGCAATGGGTTGTGCTGTAAGATCGATCGAGAATCAACAAATGTGACCTCATAAAATTGCAAAGCTTCTGTAAGGCAAAAGACACTGTAAATAAGACAAAAAGGCCACCAATAGATTGGGAAATGGTTTTTACCAATCCTAAATCTGATAGGGGACTAATATCCAATATATACAAAGAGCTCAAGAAGCTGGATTCCAGAAATTCAAATAACCCCATTAAAGATGGGGTAGAGAGCTAAACAAAGAATCCTCAACTGAGGAAAACCAAATGGCTGAGAAGCACCTGAAAAATATGTTCAGCATAATCATCAGGGAAATGCAAATCAAAACAACCCTGAGATTCCACCTAACATCAGTCAGAGTGGCTAAGATGAAAAAATTCAGGTGATAGCAGAGGCTGGCAAGGATGTGGAGAAAGAGGAATACTCCTCCATTTCTGGTGGGATTGCAAGCTTGTACAACCACTCTGAAAATCAGTCTGGTGTATCCTCAGAAAATTGGACATAGTACTACCGGAAGATCCAGCAATACCTCTCCTGGGCATATAACCTGAAAATGTTCCAACTCCCAATAAGGACACATGCTCCACTATGTTCATAGTGGCCTTATTTATAATAGCCAGAAGCTGGAAAGAACCCAGATGCCCCTCAAGAGAGGAATGGATACAGAAAATGTGGTACATTTACACAAAGGAGTACTACTCAGCTATTAAAAACAATGAACTTATGAAATTCTTAGGCAAATCGATGGATCTAGAGGATATCATCCTAAGTGAAGTAAACCAATCACAAAGAACTCACATGACATGCACTCACTGATAATTGGATATTAGCCCCGAAACTTAGAATACCCAAGATACAATTTGCAAAACACATGAAAATCAAGAAGGAAGACCAAAGTGTGGATACTTCATTCCTCCTTAGAATAGGGAACAAAACACCCATAGAAAGAGTTACAGAGACAAAGTTTGGAGCTTAGACAGAAGGATGGACCATTCAGAGACTGACCCACTCAAGGATCCTTCCCATAATCAGCCACCAAAAGCAGACAGTATTGCATATGCCAGAAAGATTTTGCTGACAGGACACTGATATAGCTGTCTCTTGTGAGGCTATGCCAGTGCCTGCCAAATACAGAAGTGGATGCTCACAGTCACCTATTGGATGGAACTCAGGACCCCCAATAGAGGAGCTAGAGAAATTACCCAATTAGCTGAAGGGGTCTGCAACTCTATATGAGGAACAACAATATGAACTAGCCAGTACCCCCAGAGCCTGCGTCTCTAGCTGCATATGTAGCAGAAGTTGACCTAGCTGGACATCATTGGGAAGAGAGGCCCCGTGGTCTGCAAACTTTATATGCCCCAGTACAGGGGAACACCAGGGCCAAGAAGCAGAGGTGGGTGGGTTGGAGAGTAGGGCATGAGGAGGGTATACAGGACTTTCAGGATAGCATTTGAAATGTAAATGAAGAAAATATCTAATTAAAAAAGATAAATTAAATAAATTAGTGAATTTCTAACAAATGTAAAAAGCAGATATTTTCAAATAATTATATAAAATCCGTCACTAAACTTTGGTATTTAGCTGACACAGGAATAAAATCTGAACTCATGATAACATTTTAACACTTTAAGAAACCCTTATTCTTGTATTCTCCACGCCGTGTCTGATTATTTTTGACTATTATTCCAAGAAACAATAGGTTTGTTTATAGGTATTTGTTGGACATTTTAAGAAGTTTGCATATATGTGTGAGGATATGCAAAGCATAGAGATCACCATGCTGGTAAGACACTCTCTCTTCTATTTTTAACAATTGATCATTAAATTTAAAAAGCCTTTGATGTCATCATATCATATTTTTTCTCAAGTTAAGCAATATTGAAGAACAACTCCATCATTTATATAAAATATTAATTATATTTATTTAAATTTGCCACAACATTCCTTACTTTACTCTAATGTAAAGGAAATAGATACTTCCTTTAGAAAAATTATGGTATCTACTGCCCCTGTTAAAGGGGATAGAATATGGAAATAACTACATGACTTTACATAATTCCTCTTATTTCATATTACTATTTGCTTAATTAATATTTCTCTATATAGTAATCATCAACACTGTAATTTAAATCAATTAATAAATTTTTTATGTATATATTCAATCTTCATGTTGGTATGCATTTAAAAATCCTTCTTTTTTGTAAATTTTAAATTCCTTTAGTTATGTTTAATATTGCCAGTCATGATACTAAAAATAGCATAGTTCCATATTTGAGAAGGCTTCTAAATGACCAAGACATTATGAAATACATGAAGAAAGAAAACATGCCAATTAGAAACACATGGCCTTTGACTTCAAATCCTAGTAACTAGGAAAGTAGAGGTGACACAAGATGTTTATTATCGAAACCAGAAATAAGGCAGCACTGGTGTCCTGACTCAAGGTGGGTCCTTCAAAGGTGCCAAGCCACGATGTCTTCATTTCACTTGGATGAGCTCAGCCTTTTGGGAAAATAGTAAGTTAGACAATCTTGATTCACATGTATGCTATTACTCTTTAGCTTTAATTTTAAAAATTAGGTGAGAAAAATCAATCAACTTTATGCCCAGGTTGATAGGGATATTTAATGGGGACACAAAATTTCAGCCACAGTTAAGATGCATTAGGCACCAGACTAGGTTTGTCCATTAAACTTCAGACTAGGTCTAATAGGAATAGTGCAGGAGCTGGTGCATTTAAGTGTCAAACTTACAGAAGAAGACAACACTTGATGACTACATTTCTATATTAAAAAATGACTAGAGATAGGTATGCATGTTAGAGAGCAATATCCTTAGATAATACTATAGCATGTGAGTTACATAAGATACTATGTTGTAGAGAATCGTAAGTATAGCAGTATCCCAGACATTGCTGCTTTATAACTTAATTTTTCTTATGAAAATCCTACTCAATCAGTACATCCAATGGGTTCTAGTTTTGGCAACCAATAACCATGCATAAGGAACAATAAGTAATTCCACTGTTTTTATAGCCTCCCATATGCTTCATATAACGCTATATGGACAAGAAAAAATTTACATTACAGTCATTTCTCATATTGATTAAGATTATTTGTATACAGTTGTGAAGTTAGCAACATGATAGCAAACATATAAGAAAAGGCATATATAAGTAGAAACATTAGAGAGTAATCATGAAATTAATGTATGAAATCAGTGTTGTCTTCTTTAAATTCTGATTATCATTAAATTTATTTTCATAAATTCTTTAAAGCTAATTTTAATTGTGCAGAATAGATAATTTCAGTGAATATCACTATATATACTAACTAGAGTGCCAGCTAATGAGTCCAATTTTATATTTTATAAGGTATCTAGGAATCATCATATTAAAATTGTATAAAATAGCTCAAACAAGGTTAATAGATTTAATTTTAGTTAGTATAATTATATTCCTTTTTTCTCTCAAGCATAGTGTGATTGTACAAAAGGGTCTTTTCAAAGGAAAATGAAACAGTCATATTCTGATTTTCTTCCAAAGCTTTCAGGATATGTATGTATATTTCCTATGACCATGTTCTGATATGTCAAAAATCCCTGGGAACTGATTCTGTATCCATGCTATGTGCTCAAGGCTGTAGTAGTCACTTCTGAATAGTAAAAAATTTGATGTTTTGACTACTCTTTTGTCACAAACATTGCATAATTATTTTTTCCTGCCATTGTAAACCTATCATGGGACAGAATAGGCTAAGAGAGAAGAAATTAATTTTGTCCTGAAGTTTCAAAATATGAGCCCATATTAATGAGGTAAAAGCTTGTGACATGCATCCTTCACATGCAGTGATCAGGAAGCTAAGAAAGCAAGGCAGGAAGGAACCAAGGATAGAATACTCAATGATTCTTTGAAAGATAGAAATTACTCTTATTACAAATGATACCAAAGGAATATCTGGCTGACTACATGGGGGTGGCCTTATTAAAAACTACTGCTTTCTTTCTGTCTTCCTTCCTTCTTTCTTTCCTCCTTTCCTTCCTTCCCTCTTTGTTTTCTTTCTTTTATCTATTTTTTTGGTACAGCATGCATAAGAAACTGGAGCGTAGATTATAAACACTGGAACAATGAGAGGGGAGGAGAAAGGCTGGTGGATATAATCAAAGTGCATTTCAATGCATGTGTAAAATTATCAAGCAATAGAAAAAGTAGAGATCGAAATGTCATCCCGAATTAAAAACCAGTACACAGAAGTCTGATGAAAAATGTGACAGGGCTTACTCAGGACCTAGAGCTGGAACTTAGCATTGCTAAAATGGAAGGTATGCACCAGGTTACCTCAGCGACTTCCAAGCAAAAAAAAAGAAAAAAAAAAAAAAAGATAAAAAAATCAAAAAAAGAAAATGACCATCTTGCAAAGGCAGAAAAACAGACAAGATGTTCTGTTAGTGAAAATAGTAATTCTAAAGTATCCATGCTTCTATTACTTACTAAATCATATGAGAAGGAGAAGCAGTTATAGGACAGGCAGAGTGAGAAATTTAAGCAGAAAAATATCTGAACCAGTTAGAAAAAAAATAAAAAGACCTATATATTAGCAGATGACTGTGTTCCAGGGGTTAGTAAGTGAGTTCTTTAATATCAACATTATTTAAGAGAATGGAAGACAGCTAGGCAGAATCAATTAACTCTAAAGCACTTCAGTAGAATAATACATTGAGTTTGCTTAAATCCAAAATTACTGAGTTATTTTGTACTTAAAATAGTATGGTTTAGTGACTTCAATATGGGTCAGATGTAAGATTGAAATGAAAATCACAAAGTTAAACCAAGAGACTTGAAGACAATGTGAGACATAAGTCAAAGCCTAAAAGATGTGTATTCTGCACCACAGAAAGGGATGCTAAAAGCAATGAATTGGGAAGAAACGCAAGCGTAGCTAATGATTAAGTCACTAAGAACCCTTCATAATCTCATGTCTACAAAACTAAAACAGAAATGGACATCAACTCGTTAATGTGTACAACGCAAATAATATTTGCATCACAGTCTGAACAATGAAATATAAATAAATTATCATCTAAATTAGTCAGAATCAATAGAAATACATAATGGAAGTAGTATTTTTAAGCACCAACCCATCCATCCATTACAGACAGAGAGGGGGGGGGATTTTAAAAGAAAAATCTTAAAGGCATCATAAGTGAAACACCGTCTGGGGAGCAGAGAGAATAATGACAATCAGCATAGACTTCTCTAACAATCAAAGTAGCTGTTAAGAGCAAGAATGAAGGAAGATACTGAATGACAAAAATTAGAAGCTGAAACATTTGTTTTCAGACAGGTTGGTATGAGCAAAGAGCATTCATCATGATAAATTCACTAGTTCCAGCTGATAGCACAGAATTGTGCCAGCAGTCTTAAATATGCTAAAATGGCAGTTACATAATTATACTAGAGATTATGTTTAACAAATGGAACTTATAAAGTATAAAGAAGAAAAAATTAAAAAAATAGTAGAAGAAAATGAAACTGAAATAATAAATTCAAGCTGCCCTTTGTAAATCAGAGGAGAAAATTCAGGGGTGGCATTTCATCCATTCCTTCGTTTTTACCATCATCCACAATGTGATTTATTTTTAATTTGTCCTCTTTAGTCAAACAGCTGGAATTTAGAGGTCAGGCAAATATGTCAACTTTGGAAGATTCTTCATCATTATTAAGCTCCTGAATAAACTATGGCCTTATTTGTAAAATGCAAACACATAAAACAACCCGGGATCAAGGGATATTTCAGAGACAAGGCACATTCACTGTAAATGAACTTAATACTCTCAAGAAAACCTAAAATTTTTCATTGTACATATCTTAAAAGTAAAATTTATATCTGCTTAGAGAAAACATATTTCAGAAGGAGATGCATGGGTTCTTGGCATGGAATCTGGGGACTTGTGGATGGCGGGCCATTGCACTGCATGAGCTTTGTCTTCGACTCTTGACAGATATGTTTTAATATTAAGGACAGAGATATTTTGGAAATATGAAGGTATAACTTTTAACAAAATAGCTATTTTAAATGTTCTTTATAAAAGTAGACTAAAATAGGAAGCTATTAGAGAGGTATTTCATAAAGAATAAAAAAAAACCTCTAACTTAAGATTTTCTGTTGTGGTTATACTAGATAATACATTAGGAGTAAATATATAAACTATTACCAAGTATATTTGCACTCCTGATTAGTTACTTTGTTTACAAGTTACATTCAAATTTCTGTAATTTTCTGGGCAGGTAGAACACATAGGTCTAATTATTTTAAGGATTGCCATTAAATTCATAAACATTTCACATTTTAGTAAAGTTTTTCATTTTTATATACTAATCCATACATAAGTCTACTTAGTCATATATGAAATATTTATATATTTCATTTAAATTATGAATTATAACTCATCAAAAAATTCTTGCAAAATTTTTTATTCATTTGAAAATACTTATGAGTTGTCCAGAGTAATTTTAAATTACAAATGATGACATACATGATTATAGAGTCTCTGTAGACTTTGGCAATATATTTATACCATGCTGATTTATTTTATTTTTAGTTTGATTTTTACACTCCATATTCCATTCCCAGCAACACCACCCCCATCCACCCTCCACATTACTATGATTATTATGTTCTAAATGATATTACCAGGAATGAATAAAATACTGAAAGAAAATAAGTTCTTTAGTGTGTGTTAGGTCTTGTACTATACTCCTTACTCATATACTCTGAAATATTCCTTGTGTCCTGGTTGTTTTAAGTGTTTGCATTTTACAAACAAGACGATAGTTTATTTTGGAGACTACACTATTCAGGAGCTTGATAATGATGAAAAAAATCTTCCAGAGTTGACATAGTTTCTTGTGAATGTGGAAATGTAATGTTTGAACCTTTCAAATATCATGAAGGAATGGAAAACATCCATCAAAGTGTCCACTCGATTATAAGCAGTTGTCCTTAGCAAAGTACACACATGTCCAAGGATGTGGGCAAGGATGCCAACATGCTACTACCATTGTACATGTGATGTTATGCATGTGAAATGTAGTTAATGAACATAGTAAACATTTTGAAACTGTAATATGGTAGTTGCTATCCAAACTGTACTCTAGTATTTTCTTCAGTTGAACATAGAATCACATTTATCTCCCTCCAATATAAAAAACCCTAATAACCCTGGTTTGGATGTTACATATGTGTGTGTATTTCAATGAAAAAGAATGTACACTTGAAAATTATTAATATTTTATCCAGTAATTTTTGTTAATTTTAATATTTATGAGTATTCTTATTACGCATTTCTTTATGTCTGGTTTCAAAAATTTATCATTTTCAGTTCTTGAGTAGTAAGCATATTCATAAATGAAAGAGGAATAGTACACAGAACTATCTAGCCAAGGTTTATATCTGCCCAAACAAACAAGAACGCTTGCTCCTGCAGGCACCCTCCTGTGTAAGAACAGGTTCATGCAATTGGAGCACCTGTGGCTCAGCAATTTCATTGTGAATGTAAAATCAGTCAGAGGGGGCTACAGTGATTTAATGAATATTTTTCTATCTGGATGAATTACTCTTCTTTATATGAGAAGTTTATTTCAGCCTGAGTAACTGAGATTGATGAGCCTCTGCCGCCATCTGTTCCCACTTGCCATTACCACAGCATTCTAAATTACTCGGAAAAAGTTTTTCATACTTTGCAATATTCATGTTTTAGTTTTCCATGCTTTATGAGTTCATGGAACTCTCGCTAAGCATCACAGAATTATAACAAAAAAAATCACATCTTTATTTTACAAAATTGCTGACCAAAATATAAGGAGTAAATAATAACAGGCTAGGAATAATCACATAAAAATCAGTCATAATAATGAAATTGCACATAGTATATTTTAAATATCTGTTTTTAAATTTAAATTAATTCATATATGTAAATGATTAATCCTACATACAATATATGTTTGGCATAGTCTGTGTAATGTGTGTCTGAGACTATGTATGCATATAGTGTGTGTTTGTGTGTGTATACAACAAAGTAGGTATTAACTGGGCTTGATTAATTTTTGAGTTATAAAAAACTCACATCCATTCTGTTAATTATTACAGTGCAAAATTTCAGAGTATATGAGTGAGGAATATAGTACCTAGCATGAACCTATTGTTAATGATGTATTCTCTATTAAAATTTTAAGTCTATATGTTGAGTGTTCTAAACATAAAATAAACAAGAAGATAGATATATTAACTATCTTGATTTAGTCATTCCCAAGTGTGACACCTCATAAATGTATTACAATGTTTTATTAATACCTAAAATTATTGGTTTTCAATATAAAAGTACAAGTTTAAACACACAAAAGAGAGATTTCTGACTCTCAACTTGAATTAACCTATATTAGGCAGTACCCATTATTCCAAAATTTTTATGGTTTTACGTTGACTTATTAAGTAATATATGTTTACATATTTATGCATATGTTTGTAGTGAATTCAGTATATACACTATTCTAAGGTTACTATCATGAGTAGGGTGTTTTTAATATAATTTTTTATTATTTTTTGAAATTATAGTTACATCATTTCCTCATTTTCTTTTCTTCCATCCAAGCACACACATGCAACTCTTTATGTTCTTTCCTAAGTTTATGCACTCTTTTGTGTCTATTGTTGTTACACATAAGATAAATGTAGTTCTCATTTCTGACCAAAGAAACTTCCTTTTGCAACACGGGGGGCCATTACATCAAACCACAACCATAAAAAGACAGAGAACAACAACAACAACAACAAAAAAAAGTGCCCTGACCAATCCTGGTCCCAACTGATACATCTACAACAGAATTCTTTTGTCAAGGAACAGAGGTCAATGTGAATAAGGATAGAAGAGGAATTCAGCAGCCAGAGAAACAGGAAACTTGCTGTTAGACTGTGTGCCCTGGAATTGTCAGAAGCAAAACCCATAAAATAGCATCAACATGGCTATTTAAATAGGATCAGGACAATGAAGACTCTAGTAGACATACTAACTTGGAATTTGAAAATCTCTGAGGGACTCAACCCTGAGAAGAAATTATGAGCAACTAGAAAATTATGGGAGGGGAAGAACTGCGATTCAATTACTGAAGCAACTGATTGTCCAATACCAAGTGGTCAGTCTGAAGTGTTATGTTATGATGATGCTTTTTATGTGAGTTCTAAATTTGATTTTTTTCTTTTCATTGAATGGCATCTTTCTGTATTTGATGCATGTTTCACACATAAAGACTAACTTCATCATTTTTGGAAGGATAAGATGTATTTACTTGACCTACTAGGTGACCTACTTATGCCCCACTAAGTAACCTAGTGTTTGCTTTACCAAGAAACACCCCAAAAACAGTAGCTCACAAGTTAAACATGAATATTCTCAGCACCCTTTGTGAACATAGTAAATATATTTAACAAATAATTATAAAAAATGAATGTGAATTATTTTATTTTAAATGCTTTAACATAATCTGAAAAATTACTTGCTAGATATGCTTTGAGAGTAACTCAATTAAACATAATTTAAATATATGCATTAGAAAAATATTTTGAGCAGAATCATCAAATTCCACGTAAAATATGATCATCCAGCCATGCTCACATAATTTAACATAGAAAAAGCCATATAATACTAAATTTTATATGGTGCTAATTTAAAAACCAACTCTCATTCACAAAATATGTCTTCCTTTTATTTATATAGTGCTATTTATATAAATTGTTTTATTTATATAATATATATGATTTATGTAAAAACAAATTTTGTATCAAAACAAGCACCAATTAGTAAGGTATAGCTATTTTTCTTATGACAATGAGAACATTATTTATATTGTCTAAATATACTTACAAACAACATGCTATTTTACAGTCTTGCTGGATGTTTGCATATGCAGACACACACATACACACACAATTACAATGAAAAAGTGTTCTAAGTTGTTATTTTGTCATAAAGTTATTTGAGATAAATTTTTCATGATATTTGATCAATACTTGCAAAAAGAGGTTGCAGTGTTTGCTTAGGGGTTAAAAGCTCACTATGATCTTTTAGAAGATATGTTTAGTGCCTTCCAACCTTGATGGCTAGCTCACAACTGTCAATAACCTTCACTCCAGAAACCTTTCAAACTTCTGCAGACACCAATACCCATGTGCACATTCCCATAACAGAAATACATTTAAACTTAATAAGAATAAATCTTTAAAAGCACAGAAGAAAATACAGGGATTGGGATAAAAACTTTATATTAATATGAAAATGTATGATAATTAAACATAAATATTGATAGTGATACAATGTATGCATATAAAAAGGGTCTTGAATTAAGACTTTTCTGAGAAGTCCACATTCTGAGATACATATCAATAATTATAGCTTCAACAAGGAAGAATATCAGCACTCTTGGAATTTAGCCATATGAACATAAGTTCATCTACTGTACATAGTTCTAAAGCATGACAAGTTCATGATTTTTTATGTATGAAGATTTTGCATGCACAAATATCTGCTTGAAATTGAGAAACAAGTCTAAATTGGAAGTGTAAAAANTTGGCCATCAGTGGGAAGAGAGGCCCCTTGGTTATGCAGACTTTATATGCCCCAATACAGGGGAACGCTGGGGCCAGGGGGTGGGAGCGGGTGGGTAGGGTAGCAGGGCCGGGAGGGGGGAGGATATAGGGAACTTTCTGGATAACACTTGAAATGTAAATGAAGAAAATATCTAATAAAAGTTGAAAAAAAAATTTTGAAAAAGGAATGTTAAAAAATTTTTCTAAAAGTATTATGGAGATTGATTTGAAAAGGCACCTAATGTCAACCTCTGACCTACACACACACATACACACACAACACAACACATATATACACATATACACATATACACACATATGTACACATACAGACATATACACACACATATGTACATACTCAAATAAATACACATACATACCCACAACACATATACAATGCACACATATACACACAAACACACACACACACACACACACACAGAGATTACAAAAGACATGTCTAAAATGATAGCATGTCTAAAATGATTTAACTAAACCATTGGTATAAGTATGAAATGATTCTTGTTCTCATGAGTTGTCAGAAAGTGCTAATTAAAATTACATTACAATTATTGACAATATGAGGGTCAAAAATGTGAAATAAAAGCTATTTTCTTAAGATTTAAAAAAAAATTTGGCTTCTAATCATAATTAAACAGCACCAATGAAATGCTATAAAGTGAGCATGCTACTATAAAATTGAAAATGCTAATTAAAACCCTATATTCAAATTTCACAAAAAATGAATAAATGCATCACCTATAACATAATTATAGAAATCATGAGTATATTAAGGTATTGTGTTAATTTTGACTGCTTTTACAAGCTTTTGTGAGTACAACATAGAATTTCTTGCAGTATTCTATTTGTCTTTTCTCTAATGAGGCATGAAATGGAAGCTTTACCAGAAAAGATGGCATACTATTCTGAAAGATGTATATCAACATTGTTTTAATAACAATGTAATATATTTTTGACTTTGCTTCCTAAAATTCAGTTTTAATTTTTAATCTTTATATATTAATTTGCTACAAGCATATATGTAAGCATGAGGTTGGTAATTTCTCTTACATCACAATAAAATTAAAACAACCATCATAATACTGTATGGCCATGTGCTGTTTTTCTACTATATGTAAGTACTAGCTCATTCTCATCTCTGAGAAACATTAATGACATTAAAATAGCATCAGGTAAATATGAAAAACTCTTCATTCTGAAACAGGGCAACAATAGAGCCCACCTCCGCCCAAACCCAGCTTAGAGAACTAAGCCTCATCAATAGATTTTTACATTTTCAATGTTTTTAAATAGAGGTTTTTTTTCTTAGGATGGCAAAACCATGTGGAACTTAAAAGTGGCATAGTGGTTATTTCTCGAAGACTCACCAGTCACTTTTAGCAAATTCAGCAAGGCTTCTCTTTAGCTTACACTTTCCATCAAGCCTGCTTCTAATTCCTGACAGAAGGCTCTGAAGGCAGAAGCAACTTACACTTCTATTTATGACACTCATTTGAGTGATATATTTATGAATTGGCAGAGGTTAAACTATATAGCCTGGCAGAGCTGATTATCATGTCTCAGCAAACGAGGAGAGCCCTAGGGCATTAATAACTCTCCCCCATTAATATCGGCTTTGCCACTAGGCAGTTACATAAGCTGACAGTTTTGGCAGAAGTATTACTCCATGAATACTCATATACTTAATACCCCAAATATCGTTAATATTACTAAATTCCAGACTACTCACAATGCAATTAAAACCATCCCCCCTTTATGACAGTAGATATGAAAGGGTTTGCCTTCATGTTAATATGATTTCTCTTGTACTTCATTTTATCACGTTTAAAATTTTGCTTTATATACAAATAATAAATACAAAATCAAATGGGTGATTATTTTTCTGGAAATATGAACTGTAGAGATAACAAGGATTTTTCTGTGAAAGTGTCCTACAAATATAATATAACAATAGTTTAAAAGCATATATATTATACTTTCAAATTTTAAAATTAAAGACTGTAGTTTCTCAAGGAAACTTGAACTTCAGATATTATTAAGGTTTATTTGGAGCTCTGTCCCTGGAGGAATGTATGCCCACTTGAGGTAGAGAACACCTGCCTTTCCCTCTGCCTGTTAAAGCCTAGGAATAAAAAAAAATTGATGTTTTAAAAAAACATTTCATCTCTCCTTTATGAAGTGATTTTTAATTAAAATAATAAATTAAAATGTCTTTAATTAACACATCATAAAAACATGAAGATATCTTATCAATATTTAAATTGTCACATCAATGATGGTTTACACTGGGTTAATACTTTTAGTATTTAACACTGCATTCATATTGATGAAGAATATGCAATTAGAGAGCTATTTAAATTATTTTAATATAATTACTTAAGGATCACAGTTATTTATACTTTTCAATAATTAAAGCTACCCAATTAATTGCAATTATTTAAAAGATCAAGTGTAATACTAACATCAATCCTGTGCATTGATTTTATTAACAGAATTAAATTATTATTTAACCTTAAGTTTATTTTATATTGAATAACAAAGCAGATATTCTCCAACAACTTCTTTAATTCTAGGTGAATCTGAACATATATATGAAATTGGGAGATAAGACTTGTAACCTAGTAATAACACATAGTAACATGTATAGAAATATATATTCTACCTTAAAAGTTATTTATATCTGCATATACACTTAAATGAGTTCACAATTAACAGTAAAAGTATATTTAAATTAAAACCACATAGTAAATTATTTCTTGGTGTTGCTTGTATTATTAGGTAGCATTACCTTTATAGCAATAATGTTTGCATACTCCATGCTCACCATTGACCAAGTATGGATGTGGTCAGCCTTTGAGGCATCCAGACATGCTCACCTTGTTTTAATGGTGAAACATTGTAGGTGATGTTCAGTGCCCTGCCATGCCAATTCCTTTTTCTTTTCTGGCCTAATTACAGTGGATGTTCTTTTGTGTCTTTCTTTCTCTAATACTATGTTCATCTCAGGATATAACATTTTTTTAATGACAAAATAGAAGCACACAACAGAATATTTCCATGCTGTAGGCATCAGGGCTGAGAGTCTACTGTACATGTCCTCTTGCTCCCCTTTGCTGAAAGTACTGACATTCCTCTGATAGATGAGAAATCCCATCTGCTCTGGAGAAAAAAGCATTTCCCATATAATAATTTAGTTATTGTCCTCTTTCATCTCATTCTTCTTTCTTTTATTTAGTACTTTAGTCTTAGTCTTTGGTCATTTTATGCCATGTAATAAATCTCCCTGGATTCTGCACTTCCTTCTTCAGACAGTTCCCCATTTTATTTTGATTATAATCAAAAGTCCTCTAAAGTGTTATAAAAGGTTAGGATCATTTCTTATCAACTTAATTTCTCTTATTTCATTAACAACAGGATTTTATTTTTTACTTCCATTTTCTTGAAGGACAGATAGGACATCTAATAGCCTCTATTTTGGCTAGCTGAGAATTAGAAAATTTTACAAAAGATGACTAAATTTCTTCAGGATCCTCAATGAATTCCTCATGAAATGATTCTTTGGCTTTCATGCCACTCTAGTCTATGTCTGACTCTACTCGTTGCTGTTGTTGTTCTTGGTGGCTATCCCACGGTACTGGCATCTCCAATATGCTGGTGTCTTACATTGCCATTAGACTTCACCAATAGCCTCTCAGGCTCTCTTCAAGGTGCCAAGGCTCTACTTCTTTGAATAATCTATTCAGTCCTGGACTGTCATGTGGTGTCCTTCCCTGCAACTGAGGCTACCCCTTCATAGCTGCCTTCCATGGCCTCTCACAGTACCAACCTCAGCTGCTCTTCATGCACCCTTCATGCCTTCAAAACCAGTGCCACCTTACATATTACAAAGTCCATCTGCCAGCACACTGTCTGTCTCTGGAACACGTTGTTGTCTTTGAGCTCTAAGAAAACATATTCTAGAAGATTTTGCCTTTGTTAATAAGATGCTCATTTCTTCTCAGGCAACACTAATTACTTAGCTTCAGCTAACCAGCATCAATATTTCTAATAACCCATTAAACTCTTGACTCTAAAGTCAGAGCTACATAGCTGAATCTGCCAAATTCTGCTACTTGCTGGGATTAGACCATGATGCTCGCTTTCTTTCTTTCTTTCTTTCTTTCTTTCTTTCTTTCTTTCTTTCTTTCTTTCTTTCTTTCTTTCTTTCTTTCTTTCTTTCCTTTTTTCCTTTTCTTTAATTACATCTTCCCCAGCTTTCTGTTTTCAGTGATTTGTTTTCCTGCCTAAGCTTGGCTATCTTGGAACTTGCTCTGTATACTGACCTTGTATTCAGCGATCTGTATGTCTCTGTGTCCTTAGTGCTTAGAGTAAATAAAGGCAAGCCTCACTACATCCAAACCTAAGCTTTTCTTTACCAAAACTTGCTTGAACCAGGCTGGCTTTAAAATTAGAAATCTGTTTGCCTGTCTCATGGAAATAAAGGTTGTGTAGCACCATGATTGTACCTGTCTTTCTCTATGGTATCATAATATCTTTATAAATTCTGGATTTATATTCTTTCCAGATATTATTAAGTTGGCAAATGAGAATAACTATCATAATCCATCTCTTATCAATTTGACACATAATAATATGTCCTTATGTCCAAATGAAAAGAATAACCAGGTCATAATAATACCAAATTTGATATCACTATCTCTTGTTAAACTGAAAATGTATAAATAATAAGCTTATCTAAATGGATCTTGCCCTGATGGCACCACTTTCTTAATTCCATTTAATATCCTTGAACACAGGATTTAGCTTTATTTCACTTCTTGGTGCCACTTTAATCTTTGAACCATACACTTTGCATTTTTCCTTTATAGTCCTGCTATGCTTGATCAAAATGCCCCTCCTAAGAGTCAACAATAAGGCAGAATAGTATAAACTAGGATTTTTTGAGACTAACTTTATTAATAAAATCAATATAAATCTTTTAATTTTAGCCTCAGGCAGACTCTTTGGACAAGAGCAAAAAACAGACACATTCTTCACCAATATATCACTGAAACCATCTCTAGGCCACATACTAATATTGTTCTCCTCTAAAACCTCTTTAGACAGGACCCCAAAGTTCAAATCACTGTCAGCACCAATGCCTTCCATATTTCTATTAAGATGGCACATTAAGCCCCACTTAAAGCATTCCATTCCTTTCAAAATTCAAAGTTCCAAAATCTACATTTCTCTAAATAAAAATATCTCTTCTATTTTTAATTTTTATTTATTTGTGTATATTGGTATTTTGCTTGATGTCTATCTGTGCACCACATGTGTATCTGGTGTTTGTTGAGGCAAAAAGAGGACAATAGGGCCCTTGAGACTACAATTACAAATATACTATAGTCTGAACTGTCTTGTGAATGTTGGAAATCAAACCCAGATCTATGATTTGCATTCTCATCAATTCCAGCATACAGGAAAGGCTGAGATACAATCTTTCAAGCTATTTTAATGTTATGTATTCAATTCTTCTTTTGTTGATTCCACTATAATATTTTTTATATCCTCATCAATGTCTTTGATGGTTATCTTTAAATTGTGACGTCACACACTCTCGAATCACCTGGGAAGAGAGTTTCAGTGATGTATGGATGTATGTATATATATATGTATGTATGTATGTATGTATATGGACCAGTTTGGCTTTTAAACATGTCTGCGATGGATTGTCTTGCTTGCCTTAAGTATGTGAGGATACCCATCAGAAAGTTGTCAAAATTCCCTGAGTTTTACTCCTGGAGTATTTAAAGGATGTCATAAATTGACTAATATTTGTGAATCATCTCTTCTCTCATAATGACTGTAGATGTGATGTGACCAGCTATCTCAAACTTCTGCCTTTAAAATAGTGTGTAACATAAAACTGAAAAGGAAAACTTTATCTTTTGAGAATATTTTGGAGAGTGTGGGGTGTCATGGTGTTTTTATCCTAGGACCATTCAGTAAACTGAGATATAAATTGATGCTTTGGAGGACGGTTTCCAATATGGCAAGCATAATTATGTTTCTAATGACACTTGAAATATTTGTGACTGGAATATGGAAATGATTGTTAAATAAGGTTAAAAAGACATTGAAAAGAGTCCTTCATATAAGTCATTGTCCAGAAGTATAAAACTTGTTTTTTATTGTATAAAAGTCCAGAATGAACATAATTTAGACCTTTAGTGTTAGAATTTTTAAAAACTTCAGGTAGTTTTAAAAGTCGGTATATAGATTTTATTTTATTTTTATAACAGGCAAATATCATTAATAAAGTCAAATGTTCCAAACACTATAGTTTTCAGTACAAGAGATATAAAATATAAACATTATTTTTAGTATTTTAAACTTTCCAAAGGGAATAATATAATTAATAGATTTAGATTTTTAAATTTTTTCTATTATCAAAAGTCAGTTTAAAAAAATAAATTTATATTATCAATTTGTCAGTACTAATTGCATTCATATATTTTTTCTTTTTGGGGGTGGGGCGGTTTGAGACAGGGTTTCTCTGTATAGCCCTGGTTGTCCTGGAACTCACTTTGTTGACCAGGCTGGCCTTGAACTCCGAAATCTGCCTGCCTCTTGCATTCATATTTAAATGTTTTAGACATTTGTTTCCTAAAAGTTACCTCACACAGAAAGTTTTTCAAGTGTTTTTAGAGTTAAGTTTCTAATTGGGTAAAGTAGATCCTTCTAACCATTCTTGGTTTTACCATATAAAAAATTTTGTCATACTTAAAATAAATAAAGTTCTTTCAAGATGAAATTTTTAATTTTTTTTTTAAAGTTGGAAATTAATGATGACACGGAACATTGACTGCTAAACTCCATAGGTACATGCAGACTTATAAATGTACCTACCTACACATTCATATACTCACAGGAATATGCATACATACATACATATATACATACATATAAACATTTGAAATGTAAATAAAGAAAATATCTAAAAAACAAAACAAAACAAAAAGTAATTTCAAAATGTAAAAATAGGACTGGAGAGATGGCTCAGTGGTTAAGAGCACTGTCGACCCTTCCAGAGGTCCTGAATTCAATTCCCAGCAACCACATGGTGGCTTACAACCATCTGTAATGGGATTCAATGCCCTCTTCTGGTATGTCTGAAGATAGCGACAGTGTACTCATATAAATAAAATAATTAAAGCTTTTTAAAGAACATAAATTAAAAAGTCAGTATATATTTTACACTGTGAAATAAAACATAAAATTTGAAGGAAAACAGATGGAAGGTCACTAAATAACATGATGTGTTTATGTGAAATATTGACAAGTTCTGCAGTTAGTTATATTGGTTAGTTTTACTCTGAGAAGATAGTCCTCACTAAGAATCACCAGGATCAATTTGGTCTACAAATATGTCTGTGAGGTTCTCTTTATTACATTATTTAATGTGAGGTATTCCATGTTAAAAGTAGGTGCTATGTTCCATGATTTAGCTCTTGAGCTGTAAACGGGATAATCGATGATCTGAACAGTGAGCAGATTTACATTTATTCTTTCTGTGTTCATGAGTGTGAGTGTTCTGTGTTCATTTGTGTTAAAGTGCTGCTAATTTACTACACCACAATAATGAAGATGTAGATCTGGAGTTATGGAATAAAAGAGCAACAGCTGCAAAAATAACATTTCTTCCCCTAAGTTGCTCTCTGTCAAGATCATTTATCATGTCAACAGAAATGAAGCAAGGGCATTATAATTCTCATATAATTCATTTCTTCCTTGATTTCAGGGCTGAAGTTTGAGAACCATCTGATGAAACAAATAACAACATACTCTATACATTGTTCAGTTAAAGATGGTTCTTTATGTCTTAGGTTAACTAATGAGACTCACTTGATATAGTTTAAAAGGGTTGTTTGGGACTATAGAGATGCTCTTTCAGAATCGTTCTTGTTGAAAAGATTGAGGCTTTGAATTTCCCCACAAATGTTCTCTTACTTCCACTAGTTTATTGTACATAACTTGTCATGCACACATATCCAAAGGATGATAAATAAAACTTTGAAGAAGGGAATTTTCTCTTTTATGCCAGATCCTAACCATTTTGAAATTTAAGGCTGAAAGTACAGATTTTTTAATTCAGATTTTTTTTCCTACAAATAAAGCGAAAATATAGAGGTATGGAAGAAATTTTAAAAGACAACTAGTATCTAATTTAAATTGGAATCCTGGGAATAAGGTTCATGAGAAAGTCTGTTAAATTGTTATGATGGTAGAAACTTGAAAAACCTTTGTTTAGCTTAAATAATGTTACTAAAATTAGACACACAACAGTATATTTACCATACCTTATTGGTTTACTCATTTTATTCATATTCAAACACAGTCATGTTACCAATTACTATGACAGAATACCACCTGTCAAAAGATGATATTCTATTATGCATGTAAATATTCTAATTGCTTTATATTTATTCTCTCAGCATTATTTCTTACTGTACTTGCTATACTAAGGAGTGATTATGGACAAAGACTTCAAATTTGTTTTGTAAGAATTAATTACTACTTATTAAGGTTAGAGGGCTTTTTAAAGAAATCTTCAACAAGATCTATAAAAAACTGGCTCTTTGTCTTAACAGAAATATCTTTCTCCAAAGGGCCAGTCATCTCCTCACAAATTAATTGATTAAGTGATATAAACTACTTATACATTTATTATAAGATATATTTCCATTATAATTAATTTTCTCACTATATGTACAATGTTAATGCTAGTGAATATTACAAATGATATAGAAGAGTAGTTAATAAATCACCACAGATCTTGGGACAAACTGAAAGAGTTTAGCATCACTGAATATGCAGAATTTTAGGATTTGCACGAGGGTTTAGTGAGCAAATGTCCTTGTTCCAAATGTGATGACCAAGGCACAGCTATTTGAAGAAGAAAACCTTCTCTCACAAGTTCTCCTGTGACTTTCATACCTGCTTTGTGACACGTGTATATGTGTGTGCACACACTGACAGATACAGATATGTGTACACATACACACACAGCAAATAAATATATTAAAATTTTAGACTTAATAGTCTGTACATATTTTATCAATGTCAAAGTTTGTGCTTTACCAAAAATTATTAGACAAGTTGTCTTCATTTCAGTGTATATGATGTGCGTGTATGTGTTTGTGTATGTATGAGTGTGTGTGCATTCACATGCACATGCATAAGTGTGTTTAGGCACAATGTATTTTTGTAGAAGGAACCAAAATAAGAATGCATTTGTCCATGAGGAAAATTGGTAAATTATTCTTAACAAATATTAAAAATGGGTAAATTATTAATTCTTCCTAATGACAGTTTATATGACTGCAAACAAATTGGCAAAAATGAACTTCTCCCTAAAGTAAGCTCAGAGGGAAGACATTACTAAGTCCTATTTACTTCCAAAGCTTTGACTTATGACTCACTAATAAGCATTTTAAAAGATGCAAAAATAATATAAGCCTGATAACCAGTTATATTTTGACAACAGAAATTGATTCTGATTAAGTAGCTTAATACTCCATGGAATATTATACCCTGTCAGGAATTCACTCTAAAATTTATAGAGAAACATATTTGGGGAAATCATTTAATGCTATTCATTCTGTGAGATGATATTTTATAGGATTTATTGCACATGAATGATTCTGTATGCTAATTTAAGTAGAAGATTCTGTCTTGGAGTCTTTGTGCATATGTGCATGGAAATGTCCTTATGTTTTGCTTGGGTGATCTCCAGTCTCATCAAAAAATGAAAAGTGAAAGTTGTGGAAATTGCAATTGCTACAAAATTATTGATTCCATCCTACATGGATTTTTACAAATACTTCCTAGGTGTTTGTAAGGGGAAGAGGGAATTGATCAACCTGAAACTGTAAGCTCATTCACAAAAATAAAGAGCATGTGCTGAGAGTTTGGCATCATTTAGATAACATTTTCTGGGAGTTACAACCATAATTTGGCATTTGGATGTTGATGTTTCTAAATTTTTCAACAGCTTGGTAGTTTGAACATATAGTGTAGTATGACACTAAATCACCAGATGTAAGAAATATGCTAGAGTTCTATGATAAATAAAGATGAGTGAAACTTGGATTGTTAAAATATGAAAAACATTTAATGAAGCTCTTTTATGGATAAGTCTAAAGGGTCCTTAGTGCTGTAGTAATTATGTAAAAAACGGAAAGACTTTGCAAGTAGAATATTGTGACATTTTAGGCAGTTTATCAATCATTTGATATTGGTAGTTCACATTAATGCTAGTTTTTAACTTGAGATTTGTAAAATGAACCATGCAATCTTCAAATTATCATCATTTTACTGATCTTTCTAAGTCCTTAATTTCTGGAAATTGTGATGTTATGATTCATGTTCAAAATGCTAATTGATGGAATAAAAATTTGGACATATTTCTTCATAAAATAATTCTTAGTTGGAAATAAATTAAGCATAAATGCAATTGTACAAGAGGAAATAAGTAAGTTATACAGAAACATTGTTCTGTGAGGGACTGTAGCATTAATGGAATTCTGTGTGGGATGAAAACATCCTTGAAAATAATCATATAGATATTAACCAACAACTCTACAAATAATGACAGAATTGTATCTTTTCCATGTAAAAATGATAACAATTACAAATATCTATTTCTATAATATCATTAGTTGAATAGTAACTAATCCTAACCCTAATCCATGAATCAAGTATCCCACAATGTCACATTGAAATGCTAATATACGTGGAATAGATCCCAAATTGGGTAGGGGTGTGTGTGTGTGTGTGTGTGTGTGTGTGTGTGTGTGCATGTGTGTGACTATGTGTGTCTGTGTGTGTCTGTGTGTGTGTGCACATGTGCATGTATGTGTGTGTTGGGGCACCCTCTCAAAAGCAAATGGTAAAAGCAATAGCAAAAGAACTCTATGAAGGAGAATGAAGGCAGCAATTGGTATGTAAATAAATAAAATGATTTATTAATAATAAATATATAAATCAAAGGAAAAAGAAATGTTAACATTCAGTGCCATTAGGTTAGATTTTAATCTAGGATTCTAGATTTAGAGTCTAGATCTAGAATCTAGAATTAGATTCTAATCCTTCATTAGAAATTAAAAGGCAGGCCTTTGTGAGTATTGAGGTCCTGGGGTCAGAGGATGTGCTTATGAAATGACAGAAGAGCTGCTGCAGTCTCTAATATCTACCAAGTGAGGATTTAAGAAGTCCATCTGCATGTTAGAAAAAATTACCTCAATTAGGGAGAGGTGGTAGTCCCAGCACTCAAAACACAGAAGTAGGTAAATCTTTAGTTCAAGGCCAAACTTAGTAAGTTTTAGATCAGTCAGGGCTATGCAGAAACATCCTGTCTTGAAAAAAGAGAAAAGGAAGGAGGAAAGAAGGAAGTCTGGTAGTATGTGACAGTGGTATGAACAGACATGCCCTCTTCCTGGGACCATTGTGGATAAGCAATTACTTTGTTGCACAGAATATGTTATAGAAGACTGACTACAGATTCTTAGATTGAATATACTAGTATACAAATGGTACCCAACTGACTAAAAGCAAGAGAAGAATATATGCAGATGACATTTTTTTATAAGTGAAAGATTTTACATGCCAGGTCACATTTCAAAACAGAAACAATATGAAAAGCCAAGGCAACATTTCTCTTCCCAAATACTAGTCCTATATAAATGTTCTCCAATGAGAATTACTCAGAACAATTTCAGGTCACAGAATGTAAATATTCAAATTATTTCAGAATAAAAAACTTAAGCTTGCAGCCACCAATCTTTCATAATTTCCAATGAGAGAAAATATCAATCTCTTTACTTTTTTATTTTGCCTTCTTTTATCTTTCCTAATAATTAGAGGTCTTGTTGAAAGCAGCACACAATTTTTGTACCTGTTTGTTTTCTCTCTTGTGTTACCTAAAATAAGACTTTGGTCAAACAGGTTTTTGTCTGTTTTCTTTGCTATGATATGCACTATAGATTAAAAAAGCATTGTCTCCCATCCAACAATTAATCAGGCCTGAACCTGCTTAGCTTCAAAGGTAACTCACAATGGTGTTGTCAGGGTGGTATCCTTTAAATCCACATGAAAAAAGCTCAACTAAAATCATAGAGCCTGAATCAGCATTGACACAGGGCCTGCAAGGACCTACACTAGATACTCTGAATATATATTATGTCTTCCAATTTAGTGTTTTTATGGGGTTTCTGAGTGAGTGAATGAATGGATCTCTATTTCTTGTGATTTCTCTTGGGCAGTTTTTCTTCTTTTGGTTTGTCTTGATCAACTCCAAAATAATATTTTATTTATCTTACCATACTTTATTTTTCTATATAAATAAATGAATGAAAAACCCAGCTGCTATAATTAAGCTTAACAACTGAACTGTCATACCTGCTATGAGAGGAAAACTCAGTTTTCTCCAGTAGAGTGACACTGGCTACATCACACATTTTGAACAGGTCTTATATCCAGGAGTAGTTGACCAGCTTATCATGGACTTCATAGTTTCATAATGTGCTTTTATTTGGTTACAGTTTGGCTAGTGTTTCACAGGGTGAGTGGACAAGGACTTATTGTTTCCTTGATCTGAGGGAATTTTGATATATTTTTTTTGTGTTCATTTATTTGTTGGTTTTGTTTGTTTTGTCTTATGAGTAAGAATATAAAGTTGGGATGGTAGCGAAGGGACAAGGATTTGGAAGAGCTTGAGAGAGGAAATAATATGACCAAAATGAAATTTAAAAAAATATTTTTAAGAAATAAAAAAATTATGACATAATATAATAAAAATATAAGTTATTAACTAGAATTAAGCATTCATGAATTTATTTTTCAATTTTTATTAGATATTTCCTTCATTTTTATCCTGAAAGTTACCTATACCCTCCCCCTGCCCTGCTCCCCTACCCACCCACTCCCACTTCTTGTCCCTGGCATTCCCCTGTACCGGGGCATATAAAGTTTGCAAGACCAAGGGGCCTGTCTTCCCAATAATTGCCGACTAGGCCATCTCTGCTACATATGCATCTAGAGACATGAGCTCTAGGGGTACTGGTTAGTATATTGTAGTTCCTCCTATAGGGTTGCAGACACATTCACCTCCTTGGGTACTTTCTCTACCTCCTCCATTGGGGACCCTGTGTCCCTTCCAATAGATAACTGCGAGCATCCACATCTGTACTTGCCAGGCACTGTCATAGCCTCACACAAGACAGCTATATCAAGAGCTCAAGAAGCTGGACTCCAAAAATTCAAATAACCCCATTAATAATGAGGTACAGAGCTAAACAAAGAATTCTCAACTGAGGAATACCAAAGGGCTGAGAAGCACTTGAAAAAAAATGTTCAGCATCCTTAATCATCAGGGAAATACAAATCAAAACAACCCTGAGATTCCACCTCACACCAGTCAGAATGACTAAGATCAAAAATACAGGTGACAGCAGATGCTGGTGAGGATGTAGAGAAAGAGGAATACTCCCCCATTGCTGGTGAGATTGCAAGTCTGTACAACCACTCTGGAAATCAGTCTGGTGATTACTCAGAAAATTGGACATAGTACTACTGGAAGATCCAGCAATTCCTCTCCTGGGCATATAGCCAGAAGATGTTCCAACTGGTAATAATTTATAATTTTTAAGGTAATTTTTCTTTGAGGTAGATTTTCATGAAAAACCCAATCTGGTCTCACAATCATTCTCCTCTTGCCTCAGTCTCTAGGTTGCTAAATTTACAATCATGTGCCATCATAGCACTTCCTTCTACAATCATATCTATCTTACAATATAAATGGTGTGGAAACCTTTTCTACATTCTGTATTATTTAGGGGATGGTGGAAAGACAAACCATTTGCATGTGTTCAATGAAAGGAGGGTCAATTTCAAATCTCTGGACCCACAACTTGCTGAACAAAAAGATCCTGCAGATAAAGAGAGCCCATTCTATGTGGTTGGTCATATTTATCTTTAGGGGTTGTTTCTATATATTTTTGAACCACAGTTAACAGTGTAGCTTGGCTAAGTTCTTTATTAACAAGAATATATTAAGTAACACATAATGAAAGATTAATGAAAAGTAACTGACCTGAGGATATTCTCAGATCATAAATCTTTTAGAGTCATAGCTTTACGGGAATGACTATGTAGTCACTTTAAAATTATACTTTAAAATGTCATATAAATTATGTTTAGGCTAAGACTCTAGCAAGTATTTATTTATTCAATTCTGTAGTCACGTGGTAGCCAAATACAACATATGATTTTAGTTCTTTGGACTATTTGTCTTCTGCACAAATATTTGACTTTTCACTTACCCTTACATTCACTTACTGTTAGGTCTTTGATCATTAGATAAATTAAGATGCTATGATTGAATGTATCAGAAGCCAAGTGTTAAACTCCATAAAATTTTCTCATTTTTGAACTTGATAATAAATCAAAATGTTAAAGAATGACAAGAAGAACTGAACTCCAGAGTAATATGCTCTATTTAATTTCTATGAATTGTTGGAAATGCCTTTATTCTCTTTAGAAACTGTATTTTTTAGCATCAAAAATAACAAGAAAATTAACCATCATCCCATAAAGAACTAAAATCTAGATGTGGTATTCTAAAGTTTCAAAATGTTTATTATGTAATTTGAATTTATTTTATGTTTATAGCCAATTGTCCTAAGAGAAAAATCTCACAAAGTGTCCCTGGAGTTACTATTTCATATAGAAGTAAAAACATTCCCCAAGTCAAGAAATTGGAAGTACAACAAAGTACTTCCAATTTGTCACAACTATAGATGCTTGTAATATTTTATCAGTTTTCACTAATGATTGTAATTTAAAATATCAAGTATAATTGTATTGATACCTATGTAGCTTTAATACCTATATATCTACATACATAATAATCTCTGTCTATGCTATCATTGTGCAGTACCATCACTTCTAAGGATGACTTTTCAAATAATTTACATATGAGCCTGTCCTTCAGTGCTTCATCCTTTCTCTCATATTAAAGTAAAATTTTCATTTTTGGAAGTAATATGCCACACAGATAACATTAAAATTTATAAAATTGTCTTATCCATGAACTTAATATTAAATTTAAAAACATTGACAAAGAATGGCAAAAAACACTGTGTATGTGTGTCATGGTGTGTGGGCACACATATGTGTGTATGTGCAGTCAAGCATAGGTCAAAAGAAAAACTCCATGTCTTTTCCTACTGCTCACCATCTGATTTTTCCAGAGGATCTTTATTTGAAACTGAAAGTTGTCATTTTGCTAGGCTGGAGGGGTCAGTGAAATCCAAGAGTCTACCTATATCTATGCCAACAGAGAGGTGTGGGTTTGTGTAGACATAACTGGTTCTTACTTGGTTGTTGTAGACTTGAACTCCACTCCCTTGCTTTTGCTTGTCCGTACTCACTAAACCATCTCTTTGGTGGCCAGAGTCGCAGACCTACTTGACACCATCCCTCTGATGATTTTCCTTTCTCTTAACTGTAGGCATGCTTCATGCCAAAAGTTATATTATAATACTTTTTTTTTAACTTTTATTCCGTTTGATTCACCTTTATCTTACATTTATACTTCCTTTTTGAATAGCTAGATTAATTAAGTATGCTTCTTTCTGAAAAATGAGACTTTATTTAGGTATGATTAATAATCTTCCCATTATTGGTCTCCACCCCTATAGGTGGAAGAACAATATGAACTAACTAGTACCCCCAGAGCTCATGTCTCTAGCTGTATATGTAGCAGAAGATGGCCTAATTGGCCATCATTGGAAAGAGAGGATCCTTGGTCACACAAACTTTATATGCCTCAGTACAGGGGAACGCCAGGGCCAAGATGTAGGAGTGGGTGGGTAGGGGAACAGGGCAGGGATGAGGGAGGGTTTAAGGGACTTTTGGGATAACATTTGAAAGGTAAATGAAGAAAATATCTAATAAAAGATTTTTAAAATAGTCTTCCCATTATTGATTAATAATTTAAACACTGAATGGATATCTTTCTGGTTTTATAATATATTCAAATTAAAATTTGTTTTGGGGTTCCATGATGAGACTTATAAAAGTAAGGGACCCCTAGAAATTTGTGAATTAACAGCACTCTGCTATTTTACATTGTGTATTAGTTAGAAAAATAAAGCTGATAATATTGTGCTCATCTCCTGAATGCATGCTTGTACTATGCATATCATTCCACCATTTGCATTACAAAAGGAGGTTTGGCATCTCTTTCTATAAGTCAGTATGTTTTTTTTTTCTATTAAATATAGTCGATATGGTCTGATCATGTGCTCATTCCCTCATCATCTCCTAGACCTTCTCCATGCCCTACCCTTCCCATTCTATACCTCTGTTTTCTCTCTCTCTCTCTCTCTCTCTCTCTTTCTCTGAAATAAACAGGCAAAAGAAAAACAGAATAGAACAAAAACAAAGAAAACAACAAAAATGCAGAAATCACATAGATTATGGAGACAAATACACATGAACCCATAAAAAATGGAAATTTGAAACAATAATATGCAAGGAACGGAGCAGTAATGTGAAAACAAATAAATAAACAAATAAAATGCCCCCAAGAAATAATACAAGAGAATAAATTCTCAAAGGTTCTATTAAGTAAGTTTGTTTCACCACATACTTCTAGACATGGGGTCTGTTCTTAAGTGTGTTTTTTTACACGCAATGCGCACACATCAGCCTTTGGTCTAATAACTCCAGTTTCTGTAAGAAGGAAAGCCAAGTTCCCAGGAACTGAAACCTACTCCTTGGAGACCCTGGATCAATTGGCCTGACCAAGGGCACTGAAGTGGGTTCCTTTTGTCCTTTCATTGGAGACTCTGAAAAGACCTTGGAGAAGCCTTGCTTTCACAAGCCACCCTCTTTCTATTTTTTTTAAACCATATAAGTTACTGAGACTTGACAATCCAAGAGACACCTATATCCCCTAAACCAGTACGTTTTAAAGTATTTATATATTAACTTTTGTCATACAATCCATTTGTTGAGATAACTTTGTATGTATCTAGAAAAATATTACATTAGTGTCACAAGGGAATATTTGTAGCCAAGTCTTTATTACAACTCTATTTATATGACCTTAAAGTTTGGAATAACTTAAATATTCAAATTTAGATAAACAGATAAGGAAAGGGAGTAGGTTTGTCCAACAGAATAATATTCAACAACAATAAAGGAAATCGGGAAGTGGCCAAGGTATGAATGGGACTGGAAATAATTGTGTAAAATGAAGTAAAGTAAACATGGGAAGCACATCACTCCAGGGTCTCACTCACATAGTTAATCCACAAAATTTGAGTTCATAAAATGTGGCTGAAGAATGGAAGCTAGCAGACTGAAGAGACAATAGGGAGACATCAGGAGAGCTTGATAGATGGTTACTGAGTTAAGATGATCATATAGTGTTGACATTCTCCTTCCCACCACACTATAGCGACTATTATATGGCTCTTCATAAGATGATTGGTAAATTCACATTGCCCCTTCCCATTTCTTATATTAAACAGAATTTTTAAATATCATACTTATTAATTTTCAGGTAGGCTTTATAATCTTAATGCTAACTTAAATTATTAATAGCTTCAATTAAAACAAAAAAAGTGTTTTTCTATAAATGTAGACTTTTGAATTTGATACATTTTTGTCATTGAATGTTATTATGCCAGATAATATCACAAACAGACAGACAGACAGACAGACAGACAAACAGACAGACAGAGAGACGTACAAAAGAAATCCAGTGTAGTTCTCTACTGCTACTGACAGAATTTCATAGTGACACATGTGTATGTGCATGAGTGTATGTAAATTCTAGTGAGTATTTCTATATTTTAAGTATATCAGCCAGATGTCCTCTATTAAAATATTCCACATGAAACCAGAAGAGCAGATGGTTGAGTGACTACTGGCAGAAGAATTAGAGGATTATGTACTTCTTAATTTTATCAATTTCCCCAACTCAGTTATTTTTCTAAGCATCAACAATTCTTCCAAAAGAACATATTTCTTCCTAAACTGCTTATTTTTGCCAAATTCTCTTTCAGCCCATTTCTGATTTGAGGCTGCTACAAATGTAAACTATGGTCAGTGATTTTTAAAAAACACACAAACAACAACAACAACAAAAAGAGCAATGTACAAACAGTCTGTTTGCATCACAGATGCTGTCGGTACTGCTTGCTGTGGGTCCTGCATCTGTCAGCCTCGCTGGTGAGCAGTGGAGAGGCAAGCTCCTGCTTGCTGGGCATGTATGTAGCTCAAGTTTGCATTGACTTCCACTTGCATTAGCAAAGAGCTCTTTAGTTCCACCAAGAACATTTTTTTTAAGCTTTATAACTGGAATTTTAGAAAATCTCATTCTGAATGTAGATATATCATCCTAAGTTACCATAGAAAGCAACTTCAACAGTGTTCAGGCTGTTCTAAATAAATATGCTTAAATAATATTTTATTGGTTGTTTTATTTATTTGTCTTTCAAATGTTATCCCCTTTCCTGGTTTCCCCTCCACAAATCCCCTATCCCACTCCCCTTTCCATGCTTCTATGAGGGTGATCCCTCACTCACCCACCCACTCCTGCCTCACTGCCCTAACATTCCCCCACACTGGGGCATCCATTCTTCACAGGACCAAGGTCCTCCCCTCCCATTGATGTCAGATAAGGCCGTCCTTTGCCATTAAATAAATAAGCTAAAAGTATTGTGGAGTATGTGTATGAATAGTCATATGTATGTTTTTTGTAATTAACCAAATGAGATTATTTTTAGGAAACAAAACCATGTGCTCATTTTATTTAATTATGATGACTTTATCACCCAGTAGAGAAAAGTGAGTATTCACTAATGTCTAATTCAGTATACATTGCTTCAATTTTGGATTCTGTAATGAATTCGTCCTATTCTGGGAAATTTTCAGCCAATGATGAATACATTTTCTTGGAATAAAATTAATAAGCAAATGGAGATTAAAAGGTTAAAAAAGAGAGAAAGAAAAAAATATAACAAACCAAACTAAAAATAAATGTAAGTTAAGGCTTTCCCACTTTTATTTTAAGGGTCTATTTTAAGCATTAAGGGCAACCACATCCCTACCATCCAATTTTATGCCATTTTTTCTGTCTTTCTCTATATACAACAACAACAACAAAAGAGACTCAAAAAGAAAAAAAGCAAAAGCAAAAATCAAACTCCTCTACAAAAATCATTTTAAAAAATTGTGTTAGCTAACTCCTCCTAGGCATGGTGTCTACTCTGGGTTGTGACAGATACATCCAGTGACACTCTATTGGAAATAACAAANTTTATGCCATTTTTTCTGTCTTTCTCTATATACAACAACAACAACAAAAGAGACTCAAAAAGAAAAAAAGCAAAAGCAAAAATCAAACTCCTCTACAAAAATCATTTTAAAAAATTGTGTTAGCTAACTCCTCCTAGGCATGGTGTCTACTCTGGGTTGTGACAGATACATCCAGTGACACTCTATTGGAAATAACAAAATTTTTCTTTGTTTTTTGATTATCAGTTGCAGAAAGTTACTTGATTAGGGTGGGATTCTATGTCCTCTTCTCACTCTCTGTGCCAGCTTATGGATTGGTTCTGGGAACACATTGTGCTTACTGCCACAATACCCTTGATGTCCTATTTGTACCAGTTCGGTTAAGCATCAGACCCTGTTTTCTTTATTTTATACTATCTATCACCTCTATACCTTAGAATCGTTTGACTACTTTTCCACATAGAACTCTAAACCTTAAAGATGGGGTTTGATGAAGAAAACCTATTTAGTACTGAGTGATCTTCAGTGTCGGTTTTGACACTGTACCCTGGTGGGTTTCTAGGTTAATTACAATCTACATCAGAGGGAAGCTTCTCTAATGTGGGATGCCTGATATACTGATCTATGTCCATCATGGTTTATCATTAGGAACCATTCTTTGCAATGTTCCTTTGGCCAAGTAATAGTATTAGGTTTTCTGCTAAGACCATGGACAATCTAGTCACAAATTTTTGAACATTTTAGCAGTTTTAGTCAGAAGTTCTCTTAATTGTATAAGAAGAGACTTCTTGAGGATGGCCTAGTTGGCCATCAGTGGGAAGAGAGGCCCCTAGGTTATGCAGACTTTATATGCCCCAATACAGGGGAACGCAGGGGCCAAGGGGTGGGAGCGGGTGGGTAGGGGAGCAGGGCCGGGAGGGGGGAGGATATAGGGAACTAGCTGGATAACACTTGAAATGTAAATGAAGAAAATATCTAATAAAAGTAAAAAAAAAAAAAAAACAATCCTTATAATGCTTGTAAAAAAAAAAAAATAGCTAACTCATATCTCTAATGTTTTCTATTCTATCCCTGATCATGAAGGTCAACCATGCTTATTCTAAACATTCTTCATATGCAGTTCTGACATATAGAACTTGTGTTTGAACTTCAAAAATCATTTTGATGGTTTAGCAGAACAAATCAACNAAGAAGAGACTTCTTACTCTGAAACCATTGGTGTCATAGTTGCATCTTAGTGATATTTTAGTTCTATTTCAAATGTAATAGATAGTTGTGCTATGTAAAATAACCTACATTGATAATTGTTTTGTTTCAGAACTTCAGAAGTTGGAATAGATTTTTCCATCCTCTTCTGGTTTCTTGATGTCTTGACATTATAAATGACCCTTCAATCTTGCAACTTTCAGTTCTTTTCTTTCTTTTTAAGATTTTTAAGGTTTTAACTTTACTATATAATGGAAAGTGGCTTTTCTCATCCTATTTACTATTCTATAGATCTGACCTCTCTTTCTCTAGATTTGGGATAATTTCTACTCTACTTTTATTAAAAATAACCCCATTAAAAATGGGATACAGAGTATTTGGTTCTCCTTCTAAGAATGACTGAAGCATCTACACTTTGGTCTTCTTTCTTCCTTGTTCCTTTATGTGGTCTGTGAATTGTATCTTGGGTATTGAGAGCTTTGGAGCTAGTATTCACTTATCAGTGAGTGCCATATGTGTTCTTTTGTGACTGGGTTACCTCATTCAGGATAATATTTTTTAGTTCCATCCATTTGCCTAAGAATTTCATGAATTCATCATTTTTAATAGCTGAGTGGTACTCCATTGTGTAAATGTACCACATTTTCTGTGTCCATTCCTCTATTGAAGGACATCTGTGTTAAGCAAATATGGAAATAAAATGTTGAGCAGGGACTGTAGGAAAGAAAGGTCATACAAAGACTGTTCCTCTGGGATTCAGCCCACACACAGTCACCAAACCCAGACACTATTGTGAATGGCAACAAGTGCATGCTGACAGGAGACTGATGAAATTGTCTCCTGAGAGCCTCTGCCAGACCCTGACAACTACAGAAGTGGATGCTCACAGCCAATCATTGAACTGATCACAAGGGTCCGCAATGGAGTAGTTAGAGAAAAGGACTGAAGGATCTGAGGGGGATTTGTATCCCCAAAGGAAGAACAACAGTATAAACCAGCCAGAGCTCTCAGAGCTTAAACTACCAACCAAAGAGTACACATGGAGGACCCCATGGCTCCAGCCGAATATGTAGCAGAGGATCACCTTGTAGGGCATCATTAGGAGGAGAGGCCTTTGGTCCCATGAAGGCTCGATGCCCCAGTGTAGGGGAATGTGAGGGTAGGGAGGCAGGAGTAGATGGGTGGATAGGGCATACCCTCATAGAAACAGGAGGAGAGAGGTTGGGATGAGGGGTTCTGGTGATAAATTGGGAAAGGGGATAACACTCGAAATGTAAATAAATAAAATATCCAATAAAATAATTTTTAAAAATATTTTCTATGCTTTTGAGATGATCCTCTTCTATATCCATAATTAGATTTTTTTCCTTTTTATAATGTACCAAGACAATCCCAATTTGTTCTTAAATATTCAATTTTGAAATTAATCACTGACTTCATTATTTAATTACACAATTCCTTTACTTTATTCTCAAACTTTGGGCCTCTGTTGTCTGCAGGCTCCATTCTGTTGGTGATGCTTCTCACTGGGGGTATTTTTTAGCTTACTGGATTTTTCATGTACTGCATCATTTTAATTTACTTTCTTCATTAATTATATATCTTCATTGAATTTTATTTTTTATCTTGAGGTAACAACCTCACTTTCATTGAGCTCTTTTGCTAGCTTGGGTGCATATTTATCTCTTCTTTATGTTTTAGAAGACAGATATAGTAATTTCTTTGAATTTGTTGTCTTGAAGTTCACATCAGTCATCCCCCTCCCAGAGGCTACTACTCGCTGTAAAATACATGACAATTGTGTTTTGTTGTTGTTGTTGTTGTTGTTATTTTATTTATGCTGCAACTTGCACATCTAGAGTGTTTTTGTTTGAGTTGTTTTGTCTTTCTTAAAAATTAAGTTTTTTTTTNTAGTAATTTCTTTGAATTTGTTGTCTTGAAGTTCACATCAGTCATCCCCCTCCCAGAGGCTACTACTCGCTGTAAAATACATGACAATTGTGTTTTGTTGTTGTTGTTGTTGTTGTTATTTTATTTATGCTGCAACTTGCACATCTAGAGTGTTTTTGTTTGAGTTGTTTTGTCTTTCTTAAAAATTAAGTTTTTTTTTCTAATTGAGGCATTTATAATTTTCAAGACAGGATTTGTTTATAATAAAGTTGTAGTTTTTCATTGTGGAGCTGGCATTCAGGACTGTAGGCTCATCTGTCATTTTTCTCTAAGAGTCTACTACTACCTATAATAACATTCACTCATAATTTTCAACATACTCCTGTTGTCTGCTCCAACATCATCACTTCTTGTAGCTATCTGTACCTAGATGTTCTACCTGGGTCAGCATAAAGTGCTCCTCAAGTCTGTAGCCTGCTATGGTCAACTACGATTCTCTGTGCCCGAGGTTCTTAACCTGAGTCTTCTTGGTCCTGCTTTCCAGATACATAGATTCAGCTGTGTAATGTATCACTCCTTTTTCTGTCCCACACCTTATGTTCTGTCATGGCCTTTCCCAGAATCTGTAGCTTCTTTTGAATAATGGAACTCTTTACAACTATGCATTTTAACCCAGAAAAGAGTTGGCCTCAAGCAAACAAACAACACACAGACACACACAGACACAAACACACATATGCATATATATAGACATATATATATATGTCTATATATATATATATATATATATATATATAGACACACACACACACACACACACATATATATATATATATATGTGTGTGTGTGTGTGTGTGTGTGTGTGTGTGTGTGTGTGTGTGTGTGTGGAAATGGCCAACAAATAACTGGCCAACATGAAACCTGTTGCATGGGAAAGCACCAATCCCTGACACTATTAACGACATTGTTATGCTTTCAGACTGGAGTTTAGCATGACTGACCTCGGAGCGACTCTCCCCAGGCAGCTGATTCAGCCAAATAGAGACAACTACAACCAAACATTAGATGAAGGTCGGGGACTTCTATGGAAGAGCTGGGGGAAAGACTGAGGTCCCCAAAGGGGATAGAGAATCCACAGGAATACTAACAGCATCAGCTAACGTGAATCCTTGGGTCTCTCAGAGTCTGAAACACCAACCATACATGACCTAGATCTAGGCCTCTCTGCACATATGTAGCAGGTGTGCAACTTGGTCTTCATGTAGATCCTGAACAACTAGAGCAGAGGCTATTTCAAAAGCTGTTGCCTGTACATGGGATATGTTCTTCTAGCTTGCCTGCCTTGTCTGACCTCATTGGGCAAGTATGTGCCTAGTTCCACAGAGACTTAATGTACGAGGGTGTGTGTGTGTGGGATAACCAGGAGTGTCCCATCCCCTTAGAGGAGAAAGGGAGAGGAGTTGGGGGGGGGGAGAAAAGATTCTGACAGGGGGGTGACATGGACGTGGTAGAGAACAGAACTTAAAATGAATAAGTAAATAATCTTCATCATCATCATCATCATCATCATCATCATCATCATCACTACCACCACCACCACCATGATCATCACCATCATCTGCCTTTTGATGAATTTTAATAATTTATTTGCTATAGAATATCGTCTTTTGAGATGAATCTATTTAAATCTTTTGCAAATTTTCATTTATGGACTTTGCTCCAAAGTTTTATGTTTTTAAAATATGTTCAGGATATAAATCACTTGTCAAGTGACTAGTTTGCATTTTTCTCATTTTACACATCTCAGCACAATGATGAATACAATAGAATATCTACAGATATGTATAGCATCATCAGTCTCCCTAAAACTTGTATGTGATCTAATAATGAAATAAAAAGTCACAATCAAGGATCATTCACATCAGAATTTTGAAAATGAACATAATATCTAGAAAATGTTAACTGCATTTATGAATATGTAATATTTGTTTGTTAGTAATGAGACTTGATATTTTGTAGTTGGTATACATCTTCAAAGACTTTATACATTTTCTCATTAATATGCAACTGCTTAAGCAGTGAGTTAACTCACATATTACTTTGCTAAAATGTATATTTCTGCATTGACTGTGGAAGCCTAAATGTCATTATATGTTCTAATATGTACTGTATTTTAATACTTTTATATGAATCTATTTTACTAATATTTCACTAATGAATCTAAAAGACGTTAACTTGGAGTAAAAAGGTGTAAAAATACTGCATATAGTGTAAATTGCAATTACTAAAACTTAATAGATAAAATGTTTTCAACTATAGTAGCCTGGGAAGACTACATCATTTCGAAACTTTATCAAAGACTCAAATATTAATGAAAAAATTTCAGTGATATAAAGTCCTCAATAACAATGATTAATCGACCTTTTAAAAGGCAAAAAGCCCCATATTTTATGGCTTTTAAAGACATAGATAAATTTATCCCATGGAAACCTTTCTGGTATTCGACCCATACAACAGTAAAATGTTGCCTGCTGTGAGAATTTACAGCCATAATATCAGATTCATCCTTCATCCTTTTATTTATTGTAGGCATCTCCGGAATACTAGCACAGTTATAAATGGTGAATTAAATCACAAAAGTACACTTGCAATTCAATCCAGGGCATCCTCTGAAGCAAACTAAAACAAGCAAATAAAAAGGCTTGGAAAATTACTGTAAATAGCCTAATTTGGTTTATAGCTTAGGAACTATAAATACATTCAATTTGTTAAATGAAGTCTTAAATACATTTGTGGAAAGTTTAAAAAAAAAAAAAAGATGGCAGTTCCTACATGGTAGTGTTCCTTAAGTAAGCCAAATAGAGCTCTATAAAAATTTCCATCCAATCATTGAGAATTAATTTTATCTGTCTGGCAAAGTCAGATAAACAAATATCGAATATTTCACTTACAAAATCCACTAGTGTGTATGGAGTATTATAAATAAATACCATGCATATGTCATTTTTATGTATTTTTCTCATGTTTTAGTCTTGTGTTTTTACCTCCTTGGCTAGGTTTACTTTGGTATTTTATTGTAAAGGGAAGGTGTAGATGACCTCTCCATCAGTACATTTTCTGTTGGTGGAAAGNCCCCCCCCCCCCCAGCTCCACTTGAAGTCCTGCCTGGCTACAGGGAGTGGCCTCTTCAGGTTCTATACCCCTCTGCCACTAGGAGTCTCAGCTAGGGTCCTCCCCATATCCTCCTGGGATCTCAGTCCTCTCCTCCCCATTTTCCCCACACCTGACCTGACCCCTATCCACAGTTCCTTTCCCTTCCCCTTGTCCCACTTAGTTCCTCCGTCCATCTACTTCCTTTCTCCATTTTATTTCCCCTTCTGAGTGAGATTCAAGCATCCTCTCTTGAGCCTGTCTGGTTATTTAGATTCTTTGGGTCTCTCATGGGACTCACAGAGGCTGAACTACCAACCAAAGAGCATGAACAGGGTGGACCTACATCCCCTATACATATGTGGCAGATGTTCAGCTTGTTCTACTTATGGGTATCTTAACAATTTGAGTGGGGCCTGTTGCACTCTGTTGCCTGCCTGAGGATACAGGTCCCTTAGCTAAGCTATCTTTTCTGACCTCAGCAGTAGAGGATGCTCTTAATCCTGCTTCAGTGACTTGATGTGTAGGGTATAGGGATTGGGATGGGGGTGGGGGTGGGGCCCATGGTGTGACTTCCCTTTCCCTAAGGGTAAGGGAAAGGGGGAATAGGGGGAGGGGAATGGAAGTGTAGGACTGGGAGGACAGGAGGGAGGAGGGCTGTCATCAGGCTGTAAATTGAATAAATAAGTTAATGAAAAAAAGAAATCTATTTTCAACACAAAAATTAAAGCATTAGTTTTAGTTGCTGATGGTCTAGTAGAATTCTGCTGTGAATCCATCTGTGTCAGAACATTTTTAGAAGGATTTTTATTTCAGTTTCAGTACTAGTTATCAGCTAAATTTACATATAGATAAATGATTTACATATAGTCAAACTTTAATTCATTATGCCTGTAGGAATTTACTCACTGTGTGATTTTGATAAAAATTGAAAAAATAAGCATAAATATATTACTAAAGAAGACAAAGCAGTGAATAACACAAACCTGTTATATACAATTAAAATTATTTATTCTGACCATTCACAAAACAACCTAGAGTGGAGAACTGACATCTTGATAATTAGTAAGAATATACTGATCAGACCTCACATAGTTACATACTGCCATTAATTTAATTAATTTACAAATCTTCATGATGTGATATTGTATAATTGTGTAATAAAATATGATATTAAAAATGTTAATGGCACAACAAATTGATAAATAGGAGCTCAAAATGAGGTATAGGATGTAAGCTCTACCTGCAAGAGCCTGAGGCAGGACAATGGAACCTAGTCTGACTGTCATACAAAGCTGAGTCTCTCAAGAAAAATAAGTAATAAAATGAAATATTTTTCACCATAGTGATAGTTAAAACTTATTGACAACTTGACAGTATTGTGATCAGTCTTTGGACAAGTTTGTGAGGGACTTTGGTAGTTAGGCTAATTGAAGGAGAAGACCCACCTACAGCATCAGAATTAATAGAGAGGGGTGAAATGATCAGGAACATCCTTTACTCTGCTACACATCTCTAGATGTGGTACATACCCCACTCCTGACACTGTTCTGTCATGATGAATTGAAATCCCTCAAATGTGAAGGCAGCATAAATACTCTCATCGTTACAGTACTTATGTCATGTATTTTTATGCAACGAGAAAAAAGTACAGCTTCTTCTACCTCATTTTTTCTTCCTCCTTCTCCTCCCTTGATCTCTAATTGTGTGTGTGTGTGTGTGTGTGTGTGTGTGTGTGTGCGTGCATGCACGCATGTGCGTGTAGAAAAATTACTGACAAAACAGTAGGAGTTCTCAAAATGCATTTTTACTTTTAAACAAAAATATAAATGATAACATGGCTGAAGTGGTGTGAAGAAAGAGCAAATCAGTTTCATTTTTGTTATAGGTCTTTGTACATGGGCTGCTGATTACCTCTTGCTTTAACTTTGGGAATTTGGATGATTGAAAAACTTTAATAATTTCTTTTGAAATTTCTAGACCAATGGAGTGTAGGTTTTCACCTATTCCATATAATAGTCTATATTTCCTTGTGGTCTATTGACTAAAGTCAAACTCTGGACTCTACATGCACATATATGTCTGAGATCACACACACACACACACACACACACACACACACACACACACACACACACTAATGTACATAATCACATACATACAAAGCTTAGGCCTATACAAACACTATTATCAAACAAAAGTTCTATATGTAAGACTAAGCCTGAGGAGGACTGACATATACCGAGGTTTAATAAAGTGAAACTATGGCCCTGTGGTGTAATATTATCTTGTCTTTTCTATTATATATATATATATATATATATATATATATATATATATATATAATTTCATAAAGAGTTATATAATATCATTCACAAAGAAAGAGAAACAGTCAGTTTATATGATTAAAAATGACACTGGAGATTGCTGAGCTGTAACATCGAGTCCCAGCTCTGATGTAATTACATATTTTAATTTTTATAAGAATATTTAATCCTCTGTGTGGACAAAAGTTCTGTTTTTATCTAGTTATTTCATTTCCTTGATAGAACAGATAACCAGGAATACAATGTTGCAATTTTTAAGGACGTTTTTTTTTTTTCTTTAGAATATACACAGTTGAAAAATTGGTGCCAAGGAATATGTGAATGTTGTATATTTACAGATAACTCAGATTGAGTAAATAATAAGCAAAAGTGAATATTTATGATCCATACCAGTGACTGCCACTAGATGACCTCATCCAGGAGGACTCTAATAATTGAATGTGTGGCATTGAACATGAACAGATGCCAGCATTTGCCTGTGAATTCCAGTCATTGCTAAGTGGACTCAGGGGAAAATTAGCAATAATTTGTGGGATAGATGTAATTCAGGAATTCATCTTAATTGACAGCTATAACTAACCTTGCTTCACTTCTGCTATGTGCATGATTCACAAGCTCAATGCTGAGGCTTTAGTAGGAAATGTTTCCTGTATTGGTCATGGAAAGTTGTTACCAGTAGGATACCATAGTGGATAGATTAAGTTAGACTTCCTCTACCATGGAAAGGACAGTTTATTTTTCTTATAACCCCCTGCTAATGTGAATAAATTTTATGACTCTGTATTCAGTGCTTCATTTAGAGGTACCATCTATGATTATATAAAATGTCTCATGCATCTGATGGTTTTTCTTTGTTCATGAAGCTTTGGTTCTGAGTGAGCAAGTTCCCTCCTTACTAAATGAACAAAATAAATGCAGCATTTGGCTTGTGGTTATGAAATTGGCTAGTGTTGCGCTTCCTGTCATTATGAAACTATCAGCCTGAGAACTGCAAAAGACTTTGTTTTATTTCAGAAGGAAAATAAGCTTATTTAGTACATTACACACAGCAGTGCGCACATACTATTAACCATTATAAAAGACTTTTGGATTTCATTTGAATTCTAATACCTTGCAGACCAGGACAGATTTATTCAGGAAACTGTATTGACTCTGAGTGAGGATGTTATTTTTCATGGGCTTTCTTCATAAGCAAGATTCATGAATTTAAGAATCAAAGATAGAAATTAAAATGGCATTGCAAATAACATCTTTCAATCATTTATTAGGTTTAAAACTATCCTGTCACCACAATCTTCTGCTCTAAGTACCAGGAGACAAAATATTCTTTTGAGTTGGATAAGAAAATACTCAGATATTTCAAAATATTGTTCAAATAGGAAAATAATGCTACTACATGGCTGGGTAGTGTACTTAATCCTTAATGAGAAGGCAATGTTTGGCTCCTCGTCCACAGTGGAGAAATGGACACTTCAAAAATAGGAAATCTATGTAGTAGTCCACTGTGTTAGCATATCTTATGATCAAAACACAAATACTCTAGTCCAGTAAGGATTAATACTAGTTTGTACTTTACATGAACAACATTTTAGATATCCCCACAAGGAAAAGAAAACCTACTAGTGGAGGCGTTTTCTTAGGGACAAAGAATTCTCTTGATTTAAATAGCCCTCATAGACTGAAAATTCAATTGTTTGGTCATCAGGGAGTGGCACTATTAGGTGTGGCCTTATCTTTGTAGGTGTAGCCTTCTTGGGGGAAGTATGTCACGCAGGTGGGTTTTGAGATTTCAGATGCTAAAGTCAGGCCCAGAATTTTGATCTTTTTGTTGTCGGCTGATCAGGATCTTTCTTCAACCTGATGTCTTCCTTTGTGCCACCAGGAGTTCCACCATGACAATAATGGACCAACCTCTGAATCTGTAAGCTAGCCTCAATTAAATATTCTTGTATCTATAAGAGTTTCAGGGGTATCGTGCCTCTTTACACCAATAGTAACCCTAAAGACTCTTTAAAACAATAGTAACCCTAAATAAGAGAGGAATACACAGTAGTGTGTGAATAATAGTTGATAGTTCAGGTTACAGAAGTTAGGACTAAAATACCCTTTATTACACTGTGTGTGTGTGTGTGTGTGTGTGTGTGTGTGTGTGTGTGTGTATACATGAGCACACAGATGTGGAAATGTACATGGATGAGCATGAATGGATTCATTTAACATATGTTCTTGCTTCTTCCATGTCTTATCACCTACCTGTAGCATAAGGTACAGTGATATTATTAGCTACAACTTACGAACAGATGATTTTATATTATTTCACCTACGTTCTGATATTTTGAATATGAGAATAATACTATACTGCTAGTCTATGCTTCATCTAAGAAAATGTATCATGTGCTTTTTTTGTACATATTAATTTATATCAAGTTAAGTCAATCTATAACCTTGTTATTTCTTATATGTATATTGCCGTGATTTGGAATCTATGGAAACTTCGGAATCCATAGTTGTGAACAAATGCCTCACTGACAAGGGAAAGTGTAATGATGCTAACTTTGTGTGTCAATGTGGAGTTTGCTTTTGGGTAAGATTATCAACTCAAAATAGATTAAGATTTCAGTATAAGACTTACAAATATGGGGTGTACATGTCTCATCTGTTAAGAGTAGTTCTAATCAATGAGAGAAAGAAGGTCAGGTCCCAGCACCAACTTAAGAAGCTGATTATTCAATAAGTCCTTTTAACTTCAAAAGCAAGCAACTCCTTTTATTCTTGTGACCCCTGTGCATGCACAGGCACAAACACTGGCACACACGGGTTTAGACACACATACAAACATATGTGCAGACAGACAGACAGAAAGGTAAATTGATAGATGATTAATAGATAGTAGATAGATGATAGATAGATAGATAGATAGATAGATAGATAGATAGATAGATAGATAGATAGATGGATAGATATGCATAGACAGCTTAAATGACTCTATGTCACCTTGGATCCTAATACCTCCCCTCAAGAGGCATAGACTATAACAAAAAAGCAGAGATCAGGGTAGAAGAAATATCCTTTCGAGTTGTTGCTCAGGGAAGTTAAGGAGAGTCTCCAAACAATATAGACTATTAATCTTTCTTATAACCCAAAACTTGAAAGACTGAGAACACCACACATGTGGAGATAGAGCTCAGAGGATTCAAGCTGAAACTGACACACATGCACACACACCAAGACAAACACACACACGCGCACATACACACACACACATACACACACACACACACACAAACACACCTTTACTCATGGACAGTCACAGACCAGTACAATAAACAACAAAACAAAACAAAACAAAATGAAAAGCAAACCAGCCAAACAATAAAACCAAGAAAAAAAAAAAGTGTCTCCTGAAGACTAGATTTCAGAGCACCATTATGAGACTAGTAAAGAACAATAAGGGAAATAGAGTTTGATAAGGAATTTTTATACTGTTTAGGAAGTGGAATTTGCTATTATGATATCCCATATAACAGTGATCATGTTGCAGAAGAAATGAAAACTTCAAGAAGAAAGTGACTTACAAGCAGTTGAAGAAATTGATATTTAGTAACTCCAAATCCTTTATCCAAAATTACAAAGGATGCTGCCTGTCAATTTCAGGTGACTTTTGTCTGCATGCAACTGTGAATTACTGTTGTTTTCACCATTTATACAGCTTTATTAATTCTATTATTCTAACACATTTGCTTCAAATAGCTTTAGAGTAAGAAAGACAAATGCTATCCCAGTGCCCCACTTGATTAACTCATAAAACCTGATTTTTTTTAGTTTATTAACCCCATTCATATTGTATGCACTCTTAAATACTGAACTACAAATATATGTATCAATACATGTAATAGTTTTGAATTTTCAGGATGGTTTATACATTGAAGCTACATGTATAGTATTGATATTGTTTAATTATTTAAGTATGTTTTATGATATCATATTTTACATGTATCAACAGTATATTAATATTTAATGCCATAAACCACCTTTTATATGTACCTAAGTAGCAGGCATGAATGGAGACATTGTTAGTAGATCATTGATTTCCAGCGGTTGAGTGCACATAAGCAATAATGCATTAGACAAGGGACAGGTTGTTTTTCTGCATTAGCTGTGAGATGTCAGGGCAAGTAAGACAATAACAGCAATGTTAATACATCAACTCAAAGTGACAATAGAAATAAGAAAGCTATTGATTTTATAACAACTTTTAAAATATAGAATGAATCCTTGTCTCATGAAGGGAAAGACATGCTTATTTATTCCATGCCTGGCATTGTATATGATTTATTTGTCATTTATATGGCATGATCCACTTTCGGCGTTTGAGAGTTAAGAAGACAAATGGTGCTTCCATTTCAAGATGACCTTACAATTATCTTGAAGTTAGCAAGTATACTGCTCACAGAACTGCCATTGCTAACTATTTCTGTATAGAGTCTAATTTACTTGGAGTGAGAGGGCTGATCAAGTACATAAGAAATTTCAAGCAAAGTCCATGAATGCAGACTGTTTGTCTTTTAATGTAAAGGAGCACCAGGTAGTTCCCAGTATCCAAGAGAACACAAAACAATGTTCAAATCAGGAGGCAGGCAAGTTAATATAAGCACTTGTATAGGAAGGGAAAGAGAAAACATTAAGAATAAATGGGCTGTGGAGGGAGGGAAAATACATGTAGAGCTACACACTCTTCTGGAGTGTGTAAAGTTTTGATTAAATTATATGCAGGGATTTTGTATGTTTTTTTCTACCAGAATAAATAAATTATTGTGGCACACAGAGAAACGTTCTAGAGAGTATGTAAATGTTTTGACCAAAGTTGGTTATGCTTACATAAGCTTTCTGTCAGATTAGTTTAATAGCTAGTATATATATGATTTATTGTTTATAATTCATTACTTTGATTGCCAATAATGAATAGGAAATGATTTCTGTGTTTACTAGGTCCAGTGAAGTTAGTGAAAACAGATGTGTTTACCCATCCCTCTAAGAACACCTTGACATTCATTTGCTGCGTATAGGACAACTTCATCTCTCCATCTTTTGCCTTAATGTTCTAACTTGAAGTTCTGTGATGACTTCCAAAGTGCTAAATATGGACAATGGAAGAGACGGGGAGCTCATGCTAAAAGTATTGCTCTAATAACCCAGTGGAGGGGATAAGCCCTTGCAGGTATGATATCTGTATACACTTGCTATAAGGAATATGAGTTAGATTAAATATCCATGAAAGGCTTCTTGAACATAATAGGAAACTTGCCTAACACAGATTTTCCTGAGCAAATAATCAACAACCAAAACTTTGAAAGCTAGAGAAAGCTAGCAGAGAATGTTTTCTAACTTTCGAAATTTCCTAGGTGGGAAAACATGGTGTGTAGACAGGCAAGACCTGCCTTAGGCAGAACAACTGCAGCTAGTGCCTGATGAAGCCTGATGAGTGTCATGTGGTCTCTGCTTCGCTCTTACAGCACAAGAGGACACTTGTTTGCTTAAAGTGCTGAGGACTGAGACCCTAGGCTCCCTGCTCCTAAGGAAAGGTGTAGTACCAAGCTGTATCCATATCCCTACATTACGACACGAGGGTCTTTTCTTAACCAGTTGTGGTACAGAGTGCCTCTTTAACATGTTTGCTTTCTGCATAGCTGGCAAAAGTAATCCTATGTTTTGTAAGAACAGGCATTACCTTCAAACTGTAGGAATATGTCTCACTGCTCTTACATCTCCTGATCCATAAGGAATGCCAACTCAAACAGCTGGAAACTGTTCAATAGCAGACAGTGGGGGAGGATGAAATTTAGCCCTTTCAATCAGATTTATTTTTCTATTTTTTTTTAAAGCAATGACATATTGTCTCATCAACACATCTAGAAGCTTCTATTTTTGAAAAAGTCTCACTTATCACTTGTGGAGTGTTGAAACAGAACCTATTTTTTCCCTGAAGAGAACATTCTTTAGCAAAGACAGATTGTCGCATCTGCTTATGAACATGTCCTTCATGAAGCACTCTCTGTGGAGAAAAGAATAAGCTTGCTGTCTGCAGGGCCTGGATGCTAAAACTCAGACTTTCCACTGTATCTCTGGAATTTTTTTTTTTTTTTTTTTTTTTTTTTTTTTTTTTTTTTTTTTTTTTTTTTTTTTTTTTTTTTTTTTTTTTTTTTTTTTGTATTTGCCATTTTAGCTCTTTTGTTTTCCATTCCTTTTGAAGTCTGGTAGCTCCACTGTCAGCAAAGCATCAATAACTGCTTCTCCAACATAAAACTATACCAGATTATTCTGCCTGCTTGCTTGTCAGTTTAATAAATTAATAAATTTGTATTCATCCCAAACCTTGCTCCCCTCCTAATCTCTCCATCATGGAGTCTGTCCCCCATCTCCCCTCTCTCCCCCTTTTTTTTTCTGAAAAGGGAGGAATACCCCCGGGTATCTCCCGACCCTGGCACATCAAGTCTATGCCAGATTGAGTGTATCCATTCTCACTGAGGCCAGACAGGGCAGCCATGAAACCTGAGCTGCCTGTCTGCTGCATATGTACCAAGGAACTTTGTTACAGCCCATGTATGTTCTTTGCTGGCTCAGACTCTGAGAGCTCCCAAGAGTCTAGGTTTGTGGATTCTGTTTGTCTTCCTGTGGGGTTCCTTTCTACTTCTGAGCTTTCAATCCGTCCCCAATTTTTCCATAACTTTCAATGACCACTATCTAATGTTTAGGTATGAGTGTGTTTCTGTTTCTGTCTGCTGCTGAGTAGAGCTTCTCAGTAGACAGTGATGCTATGCTCCTGTCTGCAAGCACAAAAGAGTATCATTTATAATGCCAGCAACCCGTTATTGTTATTGGTTAACCTTTCCTTACCTGTATTTCTTTTAGATGGAACAAATTTGGCATTAAATGTTTAGTGGGTGGGTTGGTGTCCTGCCTGGCTACAGAATGTAGCCTCTTCAGGTTCCATGTCCATGCTGTTAGGCATCTAGGCTAAAGTCACTCGCATTGATTCCTGGGATCCTCTACTATCCCAAGTCTCTGAGACTGTCCAGAGATTCTCCCCTCCCTAACACCCCTGGAAGCTGCAGATTTCCCTTCATTCTGCCCCACTGAGCTGCTCTACTATCTCTCTGAGCACCTGACCCTGCCTCCTGATTCCCCTCCCCTTCCCCCTCTCCCTTTAGTTTTTTCCCTCTGCCTCCTGTGACTAGCCTGTTTTCTTTTCTAAGTGCTATTCAAGCATCCTTACTTGGGGCCTTCCTTCTTATTTAACTTCCTTGGTTCTGTGTGTTGTACTCTGCTTATGGTTAATGTCCACTTATCAGTGAGTACATAGCATCCCTGCTCATTTGGGCCTGGGTTACCTCACATAGGTTAATATGTTCTAGTTCTATCCATTTGCTTGCAAAATTAATGATGTCCTTGTTTTTGATAGCTGTATAGTATTCCATGGTGAATGGACCACATTTCCTTTGCTGAAGGGACATCTGGGCTGTTTCCAGTTTCTGGCTGTTTCAAATAAAACCACTGCCACTATGAACCCAGTAAAAACCTGTGTTCATGAGATACTAAAACTTGGTAAAGTTTTGTTCCTCATCTTGTGAGATTTACAAATGTGTCACTGTTTTCTTCTCAGAAAGTTCAGATGCTAGTTTGTCTGAATCCTTTCAAAATATCTATACAGTCAAGGCTCCCATGCCCTTGTGGTATGGTGGGACATCTTTGGGTATATGCCCAAGAGTTATATAGATCTGACTTCAGGTAGAACTATTCCCAATTTTCTGAGAAACCACCAGATTGATTTCCTGAGTTGTTTCTGACATTCTTTCATCTAATTTGCTTTAATTGTGATCTAATAGCACTTTGTTGTTATTTAGATGGGAGGACAAGATAATGTGAAAACATGCCTATTTCTACCCCAATCATTGATAATCAAATTGATAATTTAGGTGGAAGAATAACTATGAACTAATTAGTACCCCCCTGAGCTCATGTCTCTAGCTGCATATATAGAAGAGGATGGCCTAGTTGGCCATCAGTGGGAAGAGAGGCCCCTTGGTCATGCAGACTTTATATGCCCCAATACAGGGGAATGCCAGGGACAAGAAGTGGGAGTGGATGGGTAGGAGAGCAGGGCCAGGAGGAGGGAGGGTATAGGGAACTTTCTGGATAACACTTGAAATGTAAATGAAGAAAATATCTAATAAAAGTTGGAAAAAAAGTAATTTTGTAAATTTTATGTAATGTAATTTATTCAAAATGAAGAATTTTTTACATACACACACACACTCACACACATACACATATATGTGTGTGTATATATATATATATATATATATATATATATATATATATCTCCATAGTGGACAATTAATAAAATCACTATTCTATAATAAATATAAAAACATAAGAAATACTTTGAAAAAAACTCAAATCATTTTCACTAAAATCAGAAACAAAGCATGAATGTCCACTCTCCTTATTCCTGTTTAATATACTGATTGAAATCTAAGCTAGAGCAATAAGAGAAGTGAAAGGAAACAAGAAGACATAAATAGGAAAGAAGGATCAAACTATGTTTATGTGCAGATGCTATGATTCTATACATAAAAGACCCTAACTACAACTGAAAACTCTTATAGCAGATAAAAACATTCAGGAATATAGAATACAGGATACAGAATCAATATAGAACCATCAAAACACTTCCTATATGATAACATCAAACATACTTGACAAAGAAATGAGAAAAATCATACCTTTCCCAATTACCTCAAAATCATCCTGGAATAAATCTAACAAAAATGTAGAGGACTTGGATATAAATCAACCAATTATATCCAATCAACTTGGATATAAATCAACAACCATGTTGTTTTCTCTATAACATGAATATGTGAAAATGAAAGCAAATAAACAGTAGAATAGTATGTTATATTATTATTAAACATGCAGAAGATATTTTGGAAAGATTTAGATGAACTAGCACCGGAACTACAATGACACAATTTGTAAATATCACAAGCTGTGCAACATAACTTTATATTATTAAGTTCTAAAGTTACAGGTATGTTCAGGACCACAAAAATTTAGAGAATTTAAATATAATATCTTATTTGATTGAAAGGGCAATTGGCAACATAATAAAATAAAAGGAAAATGGAAAAATGTTAGTGTAATAATCTTTTCCTTTTTGCTACATTTTCAATTATTTTAAATTTTAAGAAAAGAAACTTTAATTGCATTTAATTGGAGTCAAAATTAATGTCTCAATTTCTGTCTTAAACTGTTTGGGAGATTAGTACAGAAGTACTATATTTTCATAATTTACATCCCTAAATCTTCTTTCTGATACTCATACCAACTATGCTCTTTTAAGTTATTGAGCTCTCTATTCATCCGTGTGTGTGTGTGTGTGTGTGTGTGTGTGTGTGTGTGTGTGTGTGTGTGTGAAATTGTAAGCTACCTCACTCTCAGGCAGTACAGGAACTCTGCCTGGAACATGGCTTGAGAGCATGAAGATTGGACAAGCAGACAAGGGTCTGAAGAAACTCCCCATGGAATCCATGTACAGGACTTGGCAGTCTTATGAGATTTTTAAAATAATAATGATAATATTAAGAATTAGAATATACCCAGTGAAAGAGTGTAACATCTATCCTCATTTATACTTTAAAAAAATGTCATTTTTCTTTTCTGCATGACATATTTTTAAACATTTAACATAGTTACTTGCTTGCTAGCAAATGTCATTAATAGAAAACCAATTTATAATAAACTTACAGAATAGTGCTTATTATAACTTTAACTATTAAAGTAAAATTTTAAATGTATTCATTCCTGCATTTGCTATCACTAAATTATTTCATTTAAAGTTATCTAACATTTTTTTAATTATATAATTTCTGTAGTTGCTTCACTGTATTGGAACAATGTGTTGTATTTCTTTTCTTAGTCAGTTATCACTATTATTATTATAGGTTAAAAGATTTACTATTGTATTCTCATAATGTTATTTTTTTCAATAATTTATGAGGTATTAATAAAATTCCTTGAAGTTTTCAGCCTTCTTTTATCTCACATATTTTCTCATTGTTTTTCTTATCTAGTCAAAGAAATAATGACTTAATATTTTAAGACTTTCAAAAGAATGAACTGAACATTAGATTCCATAGAGATTAAAACGTAATGCTTGAAAAAAAAAAGCGTAATGCTTTGCTGAAACACTTGTTTGTTTGTTTGTTTGTTTGTTTTTGATATTTTCTTTATTTACATTTCAAATGTTATCCCCTTTCCTGGTTTCCCCTTTGAAAACCCCCTATATCCCCTTCCCCTCCCCCTGCTCACTAACCCACCCATTCCCACTTCCTGGTTCTGGCATTCCCCTACACTGGGGCCTAGAAAATACTTTGAATGCTCACAATCTAGTTAGATTACTGAATAGCTATGAATAATGAAAAATGTATGGAACATCTTTGTACTTCCAACTTTTGTTTTGTTTTGTTTTGTTTTGTTTGTTTATCACCTGTTAACTGGCTAAAATGGATGAAATATGCCAATATATCTTTCAACTTCTTAAATGACAAACTAAAATAAGATTTTTTTTCCTTTGAAGTTTTCCTCTTCCTTTTTACAGCAATGGATAACCTTTTAAGTCAATCAAGATCCTCCTTGAGATGAATTAGATATGACCTCTCCACTGATAAAGTATATAGGTCAAAAGAGTTTTCTTAGATTTTTTTTTTTTTTTTGGCCAAATATTATGGAGTATGTGGAAAAGTAATAAGGCAAAGAAACTATACAAGTAGTCACAAATTAAATAATGGAGATAGCTATGTAATTCACTAGACAATATTTTCTAGAGGATGCACGCTAAACCAGCCTTAATATTCAAACACTCCAGTTTTAATTATATACACACTGGAAAATTCTAAAGCTAGACAAGAGATAAAATTTGTATTCAATTCCACTAATCTGCCATTACCAATATTATTTAGTTCTACTTCTACTACTGAATGCTTGATGTGTCAGTGTTAGTAATAAATATTGAGCCACTGTGTAACAATCTCGACAATAAACTATTAAGATACATTATGATTGGAGCATATCCCAAATGTGGATTTCATTTTCTGATGTCTTTACCAGCACTGCTATATGAATGTTTATAAAGTATAGTCACTGACAAGAATCTTGGGTAGCATTATCTATAACAAATTGCTTCACTGTGTGTCAAAAGATTTGTGAAAATGATTATACTTTAAAACCTGTGAGGATGCTATGCTAGACAAATGGTTGATTTAATAGTCAGGGAACTGGCTCCCTGATGACTCAGCTAAAGCGTTAGCTTAAGAAAACCCTACAAGGACAATCTCTTTATAGGATACAGTACATAATTTTACCAGTGCTGTTGCACATACATCAAGGAACCATGATTGGGTGGACTTGGCAGTGGCCCATTCTCTGTTACTCATTTTTTTTTTCTTTTTACTTGCAGACTTCACAATTCACATAATCATCTATTGCAACTTTATGGTTGATTTTTAACTCTAATCAGATGGCTCAAATACACCATCAAAAAGCATGGATATGTATGAGGCAAACAACTTACACTAAAACTGTTAGATGTGTGTTTAACAAAATCAAGGGAAGACTACATTGAATCATAAAGAAAAAAAACAATGATAATCTTAGAATAATCTAGGATAGTACAGCTAATGTGCTTTATATAAATTTCCATATTTTCTACCAAGTATGACCAGACATTATATTAAAACAAACATAATAGAATGAAATTAATATATCATAATTTCAAATGGAGCTGAAAACTATAAGAAGTAAATGAATCATAGTCACGTGGTGCCTGAAGCAGTGACTTAGGCATCCTGTACTGTTCTTCCCTTTCTCAAAGATAGCAATCCTAGTTCCTGCTTAGAAAATGTTTTCAGGATGCTATCATTGCAATAAATCCTTGTATACACATTGAAAATGTCTGTGGACTTAGACCTAAGCATGCTTCCTAGTACACCAGTGAACATCATTGCAATAGAAAAGTCTACTCTATCGATTTCAGTGAGTAAAACATCTGCTTTTAATTTACTTCTGGACATTTTCTACAAAGTCAGGCTAAACTGAAACTTTATGGAGTGCCTGGTGAATTTTCACTTATGATGAGTTAGTGCCTTTTCTTGACATACTATGCTGAATACTAAATAGTCTTTCAGTTTCACATAAATTTATTTCTCCTGAGTACACCCAAGGATGAATTCTTACCATGTACAGTGTAATTGAGATACAGTTCAAATCATAAGAGATCAATTCTTCTATTAAATGTCCCAATTATTGCTCTAGATTTCTTTAGGCAGATATGTTGTGAAGGTATCATGAATGTGGCTTTGTTTTAATTTCTAGTGAAATTTATTTGGATCCCACCATTAAATATAGAACTAAAGGCAAAAGCTGACTTCTGAGGAAGATGGGTGTAGATTCTACAAAGGGTAAGACCTAATAAAACGTGGTCAATCCTGAAATTGTATTCACACATATCACATTAAGTAAACTCTCTCTCCCTCTCTCTCTCTCTCTCTCTCTCTCTCTCTCTCTCTCTCTCTCTCTCTCTCTCTGTGTGTGTGTGTGTGTGTGTGTGTGTGTGTGTGTGTGTGTGTGTACGCACGCGTTCGCGTTTGTGCGTATGGGGGGCTAACAAATTATAATCAAAGTCCAGTTTCAGTGGGAGTGGTAATTAGAGGGATCAGCTCAAAAGGATAGCAAAACTTTGCTGTCCTCCACATGTAACACTAGTAGTAATTGAAGAAAATTCCCAGTATACCTGTCTGTCTTATCTTGGAAATTTATGGCTGAAGGCTGCTCTACTACACGTAATGCTCCTACCATGACTAGTTAAGCCCACATTCTTGGTCATATCTATATAATAAACTCTGCCTCCTGATTCAAGCATACCCAAAAAACAACTTCTTGCCTATGCTGCTGAGCTTCTAGGAAGCTGTGACTTGTCTATCTGAGAGCCAAATCAACCAGCTTTTAATTGTTCTATGCTTATATCCATGTTTCATTTTTTAATTCTTTTACCTACCCTAGTCAGATGAATCCTTGGTGCCATGTAAGGCTCCACATTGATAAGTCATTGGAGGGAATTTAATACCATGTACATTTAGCATACTAATCATAATCATAGTTAGTTCTTCCTATGTCATATAACTTCTCTAAATTGGACCAGAAAAATGAGGCAAATGTGGGTCCTATGTGTAGAATAGGCCTTACTTATATTAATTGAAAATTTCATGATTAACCATATCATAATCACACTACTATGGCAACAGGGAAGAATAAATGTTCACCCTCTCAACAGTATATAGGCTGTACTAATTGGACTTCATGGGTTAAATAAATGTAAATGAAGCCTCAAAGTGGGGTGGGTATGGATTTTATCTGGAAGGAGATGAAGGTAGTGTGTGATCAAATAAAATATATGAAATTCTTAAAGAAGAAGTAGTAATAGTAGTTGTAGTAGTGGTAGTAGTAGTATTTAGGAATTACCTGTGTGTTCTAGGCATAAATATATCACAGCCTAAAATATAAAGTCATTATAGTCAATTCAGTTAAGTATATCCTGTGGCAAACATCTATCATGAGTTTTGGTTCATATATTGACTACAAAATAAAGCCAGATTTACTAATGTGAGGTTTATTATTTTGCTTCCTTAATACATGTTAATAAGTTGAGTTCAGTGCTCATGGGCAATACTCCTGTAATTCTGAGCAATTTTCATATCCATCTCAATAATAGACTTTATAGAAAGAAAACATGAACAGCCAGCAAAGGTGAGCTGCAGGCTGTTTTCTGAATTCCATTGTCTTGCCCATAGCTTTGCTGCCTCAACCCCACAGCAGGATTCTTACAGTATGCCAGGGATATCCAGATTACATCCTTCTCCCACCATACCCCTGTCTGCTGGGTCCACCTGGGGCACAGCCAGCAGAGGTGAGCGACATGCTGTGAGTACATTCTGGCTCTAAGAACATTCAGATCTACCTAGGGCACAGCAAGCAGGACTGAGTAGCATGCTGTTCCTGAACTCCATCATCAGCTGCACAGCTCTGCCTACCTCACCAACAACATCTGCGATATCAGGACTTCCAGACAATACTAAAAATAACTTGATGTCTAAAGATCAGCATAAGAACATAATAAACAATAGCCAAAGTGATATGGAAACACCAAAGCCCAGCTCTCCTTCTAAAGCAAACCGTGGATATCCTAACAAAGCCAAAGCACAAAGAGATTATCTTGAATTCAATCTTATAAAGATGATAGTGGCATTTAGAGAATGATTTCCTTACAGAAATACAGTGAAATACAATAAAAACATTAAGGAAATGAATAAAACTATTCAAGACCTGAAAATAAAAATAGAAGCAATAAGCCAAGGGAATCCTGGAGACGGAAAACCTGGAAAGGAGGACAGGAATTGCAGAAGCAAACATTGCTAACAGAATAGAAGAAGTGGAAGAATCTCATACTTAGAAGATACAGTTGAAGAAATCAGTACTTCAGTCAAAGAAATGTTAAATCTGTAAAGTCTCTGGAACAAAACATCTAAGATTCTGGGACACTATGCAGAGACCAAGCCTAGAAATAATAGTAATAGAATGAAAAGGTTTTTAGCTCAAAGGCCCTTATAATATTTTCAATAGATTCATAGAAGAAAATTTTCTCATACTGAACAAAGATATGCCTATAAATATACAAGAAGCTTACCGAACGAATTGGATCAGGAAAAAAAATCCTCCCATGACATAATAATGAAAATAACAATTGTACAGAATATTAAAATGTAAATAATATTAAAAACTGCAAAGGAAATAGAGAAAGGAACATATCAAGGCAGACCTATCAATATTACTCCAGACTTCTCAATAGAGATTCTGAATCCAGAAAGACTGGGACAGATATCTCAGTGACATGAAAGACCACAGATGTCAGCTCAAACTACTGTACTCGCAAAAATTTCAATTACCATAGATGAAGAAAACAATATGTTTCATAAAATAAAAACAAGTTTAAAAAAGAACTATTCAAAGAATCAATCAAACCAAGAGCTGGTTCGTTGAGAAAGTCAAGAAGATATATAAACCCTTAGCCAGACTCACTAGAGGGCACAGGGATAGCATCCTAATTAACGAAATCAAAAATGAAAAAGGAGACATAACAACAGATCCTGAGGAAATCCAAAACACCATCAGATACTTCTACGAAAGGCTATATTCAAAAAAATTGGAAAATCTGGATGAAATGAACATATTTATAGACAGATACCAAGTACCAAAGGTAAATCAGGATCAGATTAATGACCTAAACAGTCCTCTATCTCCTAAAGAAATAGATGCAGTCATTAATAGTCTCCCAACCAAAAAAAGTCCAGGACCAGACGGGTTTAGCACTGAGTTCTATCACATCTCCAAAGAAGAATTCATTCCAGTTCTTCTCAAATTATTTAACAAAATAAAAAGTGAAGGTATGCTAACCAATTCATTCTATGAAGCCACAATTACTCTGATACCAAAACCACATAAAGACACAACAAAGATAGAGATCTTCAGACCAATTTCCCTTATGAATATCGATGCAAAAATACTCAATAAAATCCTCGCTAACTGAATCCAAGAACACATCAAAATGATCATCCATCATGACCAAGTAGACTTCATCCCAGGGATGCAGGGATGATTTAATATATGGAAATCAATCAACATAATTCACTATATAAACAAACTCAAAGATAAAAACCACATGATCATCGCTTTAGATGCTGAGAAAACATTTGACAAAATCTAACACCCATTCATGATAAAAGTCTTGGAAAGAGCAGAAATTCAAGGCCCATACCAAAACATAATAAAAGCAATCTACAGCAAACCAGTAGCCAACATCAAACTGAATGGGGAGAAGTTGGAAGCAATTCCACTAAAATCAGGGACTAGACAAGGCTGCATACTTTCTACCTACCTATTCAATATAGTACTTGAAGTCCTAGCCAGAGCAATTTGACAACAAAAGGAAGTCAAAATATCACTATTTGCAGATAGTATATATAAGTACTACAGGGCAATTGTAATAAAAAACTGCATGCGACTGGTACAGCGACAGACAGGTAGATCCATGGAATAGGATTGAAGACTCAGAAATGAATCCACACACTTATGGTCCTCAGGATATTTGACAAGGGAACTAAAACCATCAAGTGGAAAAAAGATAGCATTTTCAACAAATGGTGCTAGCACAACTGGTGGTTATCATGTAGAAGACTGGGAATTGATCCATTCTTATCTCCTTGTACTAAGGTGAAGTCTAAGTGGTTTAAGGAACTCCACAAAAAAACAGAGACAATGAAACTTATAGAGGAGAAAGTGGGGAAGAGCCTCGAAGGTATGGGCACTGGGGAAAAATTCCTGAATAGAAGAGCAATGGCTTGTGCTGTAAGATAAAGAATTGACAAATGGGACCTCATAAAGTTGCAAATCTTCTGTAAGGCAAAAGATACTGTCAATAAGACAAAAAGGCCACCAACAGATTGGGAAAGGATCCTTAACAATCCTAAATCAGATAGGGGATTAATATCCATTATTTATAAAGAACTCAAGAAGGTGGACACCAGAAAATCAAATAGCCCCATTTAAAAAATGGGGCACAGAGCTAAACAAAGAATTCTAAACTAAGGAACACCGAATGGCTGAGAAGCACCTGAAAAAATGTTCAACATCCTTAATCATCAGGGAAATGCAAATCAAAACAACCCTGAGATTCCACCTCACACTAGTCAGAATGGCTAAGATCAAAAATTCAGGTGAAAGCAGATGCTGGCGAGGATGTGGAGAAAGAGGAACACTCCTCCATTGCTGGTGGGATTGCAAGCTTGTACAACCACTCTGGAAATCAGTCTGGCGGTTCCTCAGAAAATTGGACATTGTACTACCAGAGGATTCTGCAATACCTCTCCAGGGCATATATCCAGATGATGCTCCAACTGGTAATATGGACATATGCTACACTATGTTCATAGAAGCCTTCTTTATAATAGCCAGAAGCTGGAAAGAACCCAGGTGTCCCTCAAAAGAAGAATGGATTCAGAAAATATGGTACATTTACACAATGGAGTACTACACAGCTATTAAAAACAATGAATTTATGAAATTCCTAGGCAAATGGATGGATCTGGAAGGTATCATCCTGAGTGAGGTAACCCAAGCACAAAAGAACTCACATAACATGTACTCACTGATAAGTGGATATTAGCCCAGAAGCCTAGATTACCCAAGATACAATTGGGTAAACACATGAAACTCAAGAACAATGAAGATCAAAGTGTGGACACTTTGCCCCTTCTTAGAATTAGGAACAAAGCACACATTGAAGGAGTTATAGAGATCAATTTTGGAACTGAAACAAAAGGATGGACCATCCAGTGACTGCTGCAGCTGGGGAACCATCCCATAATCAGCCACCAAAAGCAGATGCTATTGCATACACCAGCAAGATATTGCTGAAAAGGCCTTGATATAGCTGTCTCGTGTGAGGCTATGCCAGTGCCTGGCAAACACAGAAGTGGATGCTCACAGTCAGCTATTAGATGGAACACAGTGTTCCCAAGGGAGGAGCTAGAGAAAGTACCCAGGAACTGAAGGGGTCTCCAACCCTCCAGGTAGAAGAACAATATGAACTAACTAGTACCCCCAGAGCTCTTGTCTCTACCTGCATATGTAGCAGAAGATGGCCTAGTTGGCCATCATTGGGAAGAGAGGCCCCTTGGTCATGCAAACTTTATATGCCCCAGTACAGGGGAATGCCAGGGCTAAGATGTGGAAGTGGGTATGTAGGGGAGTAAGGCGAGGGATGGGGGAGGGTATAGGGGATTTTCGGGATAACATTTGAATTGTAAATGAAGAAAATGTCTAATAAATATTGGGAAAAAAAAAACAATTTCAAACAATATCTATTCATAATTCAGTCATAAATAAGATACTAGAAAGGAAACCCAAACCAAAAACGTCTAACTACAACTAAGAAAACACAGTAAATAAACAACTCTACATGAGCAAAGCAAAAAAAGAGAAGTATACACACACACACACACACACACACACACACACACAAACACAAACAGAGAGAGAGAGAGAGAGAGAGAGAGGCACATACACACATCACCCTCAAAGTAACATGAATTAACATTCATTGGTCATTAATATCTTTTAACATCAATGGACTCAATTCCTTAACAAAAAGACACAGACTAACAGAATGGATGTCAAAATTGGCTCTATAAATCTGCTGCATACAAGAAACACACCTCAGCAACAAAGGTACATATTACCTCAAAGTAAAGAGCTAGATTTTTTTTTTCTTTCCTCAAGCAAATGGACGCAAGAAGCAAGCTAGAGTAGCCATTCTAATTTGTGATAGAGTAGAATTTCAAAAAAATTAATCAAAAGAGATACATAAAATCATTTTATACTCATATAGGAAAAATCCATAAAGATGACATCTCAAATCTGAAACATCTATGCCAAAAATGCAAGGGCATCCATATTCATAAAACAAACATTAGTGTACGTTAATTCACACACAATAATTAAGGATGTCTTCATCACCTCTCATTCACCAAAGTACAGGTCATTAATATGGAAAAAAATGAAATTAACAGAGGTTATGAATCAAATGGATCTAATACAGATCAACAGCATATTTCAAACAAACACAAAAGAATATGCATTCTTATCAGCACCTCATAGAATCTTATCCAAAACTGACCTTATAATCAGACACAAAACAAGCCTCACCAGATACAAGAAAATTGAAATTATCCTATGTGTTCTATCAGCCAATAATGAATAGTGAACTTCAACAACAACAACAACAAAACTCAGAAAGCCTACAAAACTCATGGAAACTAAACAATCACTTAGTCAAAGAAAAAAATAAAGAAAAAAACAATAAAGATGTTCTATAATTCAATGAAAATGAAGGCGCAACATAAAGACACGAAAGTTAGGAAAGAACTCCTAAGGACAGATCATATAATATCATGCCTTCATAAAGAAATTGGAGAGATCTCATACTAGGAATTTAAAAGCATACATGAAAGCTCTGAACAAAATGAACCAAACACACAAGAGTAGACATCAAGAAATAATCAAAATCAGGCATAAATCAATATAAATTATTTATAATTATAAATAAGGGAAGAATACAAAGAATCAACAAAACCAAAACTGGTTCTTTGAGAAAATCAAGAGCAACAAACCTTTAGCCAAACTAACTAAAAGGTAATGAGACAGTATCTGAATTGACAAAATTAGAAATGAAAAGAAGGCCATAACAACAAACCCCAGTGAGGAAACCCCAAATATCACTAGTCCTGTCTTCAAAACATGTACTCCAAAAAATTAGAAAATCTAAATGAAATGTATGATCTTCTTTATATATACCACTTACCAAAGCTAAATCAAGATCTGTTAAACAATTTAAACAGTCCTATAACCCCTAAGGAAATAGAGGTAGTCATTAAAATCTCTCAGTAAAGAGAAACAAAAAAAGGCCAGTTTCAGACAATTTTAGTGCAGAATTCTACCAGACTTTCAAAGAAGAACTAATACCAATTATCTTCAAACTATTCTACAATAGAAACAGAAGGAACACTACCAAAGTCATTCTATGAGGCCATAGCCACCCTGATACCTAAAATGCACAAAGATTCAAGAAAGAAGGAATTTAAGACCAGTTTCCCTTTTGAACATTCATACAAAAATATTCTATAAAATACTCTCAAACTGAATCAAAGTACACATCAAAAACATCATCCACCATGAAGAAGTAGGCTTCATACCAGGGATGCAGTAATGTCTATATACAAAAATCCATCAATGTCATCCACCACATATATAACTTTAAAGAAAAATAAACATATTTTTCTCACAAGTTGCTATAAAGGCTTTTAACAAAATCCAACACCCCTTAATGTTAAAACTCTGGGAGAGATCAGGGATATGAGGTGCATACCTAAATACAATAAAGGCAGGATTCAGTAAGCCAATAGCCAACATCAAATTAAATGAGAAGAAACTTAAAGCAGTTCCACTAAAATAGGCCAGGGCAAGGCTGCACATATTCTTTGTATCTATTCCACATAGTATATGAAGACTATCTAGAAAAGTACAGCACCTCAAGGGGAAACACATTGATTAAAGTAGAAGTCTAAGTATCTCTATGTGCAGATAAAATGATAGTATATATACATGATGCAAAATTTCTACCAGAGAAATCCTACAGCTGATAAACACCTTCAGCAAAGTGGCTGGATGCAATATGAACTCAAAAAAAAAAAAAAAAATCAGTAACCTTCCTTATGTAAAAGATAAGCAGATCATGAAAGAAGTGAGAAAAGCAACACCTTTTACAATAGCAACAATAGTATTAAATATCTTGGTTTAACTCTGACAAAACAAGTGAAAGACATTTATGAAAAGAACTTCAGGTCCCTGAAGAAAGAAATTGAAGAAAGTATCAGGTGGAATGATCACCTATACTCATGGATCAATAAGACTAACATAGTAAGAATGGCCATTTTACTAAAAGCAATCTACAAATTCAATGCAATTTTCATCAAAACTACAACTCAATTCTTTATAGACCTTGAAAGGGAAATTCAACTTCATAGATAGAAGCAAAAAAAGACCTAAGATAGTGTCTTAGTCAGGGTTTCTATTCCTGCACAAACATCATGACCAAGAAGCAAGTTGGGGAGGAAAGGGTTTATTTGGCTTACACTTCCATACTGCTGTTCATCACCAAGGAAGTCAGGACTGGAACTCAAGCGGGTCAGGAAGCAGGAGCTGATGCAGAGGCCATGGAGGGATGTTCTTTTCTGGCTTGCTTGCCCTGGCTTCCTCAGCCTGCTCTCTTAGAGAACCCAAGACTGCCAGCCCAGAGATGGTCCCATCCACAAGTGGCCCTTGATCACTAATTGAGAAAATGCCTCACAGCTAGATCTCATGGAGGCATTTCCCCAACTGAAGCTCCTTTCTCTGTGATAACCCAGCTGTGTCAAGTTGACACAAAAACTAGCCAGTACAGATAGTGAAAACAATCATGTACAATAAAAGAAAAAGTGGAGGTATCACCAATCGTGACTTCAAGCAGTAGTAATAAAAACCACATGGTATTGGCTTAAAAATAGACAGGTTTATCAATGGAATAAATGGAAGACCCAGAAATAAACCAACATTCCCATGGAAATTAGACTTTTGACAAAGAGGCCAAAACTATATAATGGGAAAACAGAAAGCAAACTCAACAAATTGTGCTGGTCTAACAGGATGTCTGCATGTGGAAGAATGCAAATAGGTCCATATTTATCACCTTGCAGAAAACTTAAGCCCAATTGGATCAAAGATGTCAACACAAATACACTGCTTCGAACACATTTGCACAGAAGACAACTTCCTGAACTGAACACAAATTACTTAAGCACTAGGCCAACAATTAATTAATGGGACCTCACAAAACTCAAAGCATCTGTAAGGCAAAGGACACCATCAACAGAGCAAATTGGCAGCTAACCTACTCCTTGGGCATATGCACAAAAGATGTTCTACCATACCACAGGATACATGCTCAACTATGTTTTAGCAGATTTATTGGTAATTGTCAGAAACTGGAAACAATCTAGATGCCCCTCAACTGAAGAATGAAAAAAGAAAATGTGTTACATCTACACAATGGAATATTATTCAGCTATTGAAAACAAAGACATCATAAAATTTACAGGCAAATGAATAGAACTAAAAAATATCATCTTGAGTAAAATAATATAGACACAGAATGATATTCATGGTATGCACTAACTTTTAGGTGGGTATTAGTAAATATTAATAATAATAATAAAATAATAATAATAGATTAAAAAATGTTAGTATCCACACACCTAAAGAAACTAAATAGCAGGAAGGGCCCAAAGGAGGATCCTATAATCTCACTCAGAAGGGGGAAATAAAATAAACATTAGAGGTGGAGAGGAGAGAAGGTGGTACAGGATATAAGGAGGAGAACTGGAGTAGAGAATAATTGTGTGGAAGTGGGCAAGGGAGGGCTGAGAGAAGAGAAATCTGTGGAGGTGGGCGTCTCTGGGGCAAACCTGAGACCTGGGACAAAAGAGGCTCCTGAAAGTCTATGGAATTGACCCTAGCTGAGACTCCTAGCTGCTGGGGGTACAGAGGCTTAAGTGGTAACCTCCTATAGTCAGGCAAGATTTCCAATGGAGGGAGGAGACACCAAACCTCCTGCAAAACCTTTGGTCCAATTTTTTCCCTGCCTACAAGATGTCCAGAGATAAAGAATGAGCAAAAATTGAGGGAATGTGTGGGGCATTGGGCTATGCACAGACAGTCTGGTCTCCAGTCAAGTTGAAGTCTGAACCCAGGGGCCAGGTGGTGATAATTCACCTACATGGGATGGAAGGAGTTTTCTCGAAACCCTGGCTCCTGTAGAAGTTACCACTCCCTCAGCACCCACAAGAGAAGCATGGTTAGTAGTCCCAAGCTTCTGACCTTCAGGCTAAACTCTTCCCCAGTTACCTAGCAATAGTAAAGACCATAAGAGGGGCTGATTGGCCCCTCCTCACTATCTTGCTCTCTTGCTCTCTTGCTCTTACTCCCCTCATTCTCCTCTTTCCTTTCACTCTCTTTCTCTCTTTCCTTCTTGCTCTCTCCCTCTTACTCTAGCCTTTCTTTTCTCTCTCTCTCTGTCTCTGTCTGTCTGTCTCTCTCTCTCCTCTCTCTCTGTCTCTGTCTCTGTCTCTCTCTGTCTCTGTCTCTGTCTCTGTCTCTCTCTCTCTAACCATAGACTATCTCCTGGACTCTTGCCTGTGTGGGAACTTCTCTCCCTCAGCCCTCTCTCCCATAACCCCGGAGCTACACGAGGGCTCCTGGTTTCGGGTGCTTCCCCTTGTCCACCTCCTGTCGAGTACAGTCAGTTGCTGAGATGCTCACCCTGGCTGAGTGGAAAGTGTCCGGCAGCCCTTCAGCGTCTGCCTGCACAGAGCGTAGGAGGAACTCTGGCCAGACTTGGGCTCTCCTCCCTTCCCCCTCTTTCCCAGCCCCCATTAGTTCCCACAGGAATGGACAACCAATGACTGACTTTGAGACCTACCCCATGGGAGAGAGCCAACCCTTGACACTTGTAGACAGGATACTGGCATAACTATCTTCTGAAAGGCGTCATCCAGAAGATGCACAGACCCACAGCCAAACAGCAGCTGGAGCTTGGAAGAATTGGGGATAGGACTGTGGGAGCCAGATGGTCAAGGATACCACAAGAAACCTATAGAGTCAACTGGCCTGAGTCAAGGTGGAAGGTCACAGAGACTAAACCACCAACCAAAGAGCATGCATGAGCTGGAGCTAGACCCGCTACCCAGTTGTTGCAGATTTGCAGCTTGGTCTTCATGTGGGTTCCCCTAACAAGTGGATCAGGAGCTGTCTCTGACTCTGTTGTCTGCCTTTGAACCCTCTTCTCCTAGCTGTGCTGCCTGGTCAGGCCTCAGTAGGGGAGCATTCACTTAGTAGGGTCTCCATTGATATGCCAGGAATGACTGGTTTCCATGGCAGGGGGGAGGGTCTTCCCTTTCTCTCAGGAGAAAGGGAGGGGGTAATGGGGAAAGTGGTATCTAAAGGTCTGACTGGGAGATAAAGAGGAAGGGAGCTGCACTCAGATTTTAAAATAAATAATTAAATAAATAGATAGATAAATAAATAAATAAATAAATAATAAAGTACCAAGCTCATAAAATTATGAAACCATAAAAGAAAATGTGTACTTCACAAAGCAGACAAAATATACCACTAGAGGTTCACTTTTATTTATTTTTAATTTTACAAAGGTTATTACAGAAACTTATAAATAAATAACTATAAAAGACTACACACCAAAATATCCCCCAACTCAAAGTATGTACTACTCAATGAACTTCTGTACAGTTAGAATAGACATTTGTTACAGAAGCTCTGGAACTTCATAATAAATGTTATACTTCTCATACTGAATACATATTATCCACTTGTTCAACACTCAGAGCAAAAGATGTAGGATGATGGGTTTAAAACCAGACACCTAACTAGCTTCATATATTTTTATAAGTCTTGCCCATTACCTGCATTCACTCCTTCCTAACTCTCTGTTTTTCTTTTCTCCAAGTTATACTGTACCCACTTGAATAGATGTTACACAAAGTCTCCTTTAAAGCTTAATATATCTAGACTCAAGCAATACTTATGAATGACAATACAACCAAAATGAGTCTAAAAGTCCTCTTTGCTAAATATTTCACAGCACCCTGCAGCTCAGTGTGAGAGGTTTGCTACAATTATTGTATTAATCAACTCTCAGTCTACCCAATTGTTTTGATCCTCCTTTTGCAGGGACCAGTCCTTAAAAACTTCCACAGTACTGGTCCATCACACAGTTTTCCAGCTGTGAGCCAACTTTCCAGAAAACCACCTTCAACTTTTACTATGAGTCCACAAGATTTGCCAATTGAGATAAAACTTTAAATAAAATTAAATAATGAGAAATTGTTGCTAAGTAACTATAAGTTTCATGAGTTTTAGTGCTCCCAAAACAAAAAGTGTGCCTAATTTTCAAAATAATTCCTTATTTAAAATTTTGTTTGCCAAACCAAGAAAAATCTAATATATTTCACAAATCACATAAATTATAGGTATCATAACTAAATTATTAATCCCTAAAAGTGTTAAAATGCATGACAGTTAAGGGGGGGAAAGGGAGTGCTAAATAAATCAGTGCTGATTTTAATAAACTAGAAGCTTTTAGGTACTAAATCTGTCTGCATCTGATCTGAATCGCAATTACCTGTCAAAAATTCATCCATCATCACTGGCGCCCAACAAGCCAACTTGGCAGCAGATGTCTGAGGAAACTTATTTCATATGGCAAATTTTTCTTGTGCTTTACAATGTCCCCAGGACTGACAGAAATTTCAGGGATCATTTCAGTACAACTCAGCAATACCTAGCTAGAAGCAAAAATATGTTTACAAATCCTATATAATTTATGAATGCATATTTTGTACATACTATATTCATAAATTGGTCTTTTGAATCCTTTTGTTTCTAAACAACATGAATAATCATTTATTCTAGCGTCCCAGTGTTTCATAGAAATGCATCCAGATGTATTGCTATGAAGTAAAATTAATACAAATCTCATGGTATGCCTTTTAATTCTAAGTTTTCCTTGAATAAAATATTAGCAGTTTGTATTCTTCACTGGGAAACATAGAGGTGTTGTGTTTCACTTTCATTTTGTTAGTTTCATGAATATTTTATTTCTTTTTTAATCTCTTGATCATTCAGTGGTAAATTCTTTAATCTCCACAAGCTTATATATTGTTACTAGAGTTTTCGTTGTTGGTAATTTTAAGTTTTACTAAGTACATATTAGTATGCTTAAAATTATTTCAATTTTTCTATATTCATTAAGGGGTGTGTGTGTGGGTGTGTGTGTGTGTGTTTCTTACCATGTTGTTTATTTTAGGGAATCTTCCATGTGTTGCAGAGTACACCATACATTCCTTGATGTTTGGGTGAAATATTCTATAGATAACTGTTGCATACATTTAATGTAAAATGTCACTGAGTTCTCATGATTCCCTGATAGATTTTTTTTATCTGCATGACCAATCTACTAGAGATAGTCAGGTGTTCAACTAACCTACTACTATTAAATCTGGCTTAATCTCATTTTCAATTTTATTAGAAGGCTTTTCCTAAAATTGGAGGCAACAGAGTTTGGTGCATATATGTTTAGTATAGTGTTCTCTAGGTTAATTGATCCCTTGATTACAATGAAGTGTTCTTTGTATCTTCTGTTTAATTTTAGTCTGGAGAATTAAATTTTTAATGGTCATGCCTGCTGTATCCCATTTTCTTAGAATACTCTATTCCCTTCACTTTTGGGTGTTGCTTTTCTTTAAAGCTATGATAGTTTTCTTGTAGACAACTAATAACTGGATTTTGTTACTTAATTTTTTTCTGCTAATTATGTTTTCTGATTGGAGAGTTAATACCATTTTTAGATTCAGGATTGAATGGTATGTGTTGATTAAAATTATTCATTGTTTGTGTTAGTCTTTGTTTTTATTTTTCTTGAGTTACAGTTTTATGTTTCCTTCCTAGAGTCTCTTGGTTTTGTGATTCTTTTTATAGAACTATTACTTTTTTATCTGTTTGCACCATAAAATGTTTTTCTTTCTTCAACTAAGCAGATAGTCTTGCTGGGTAGTGTAGTCTAGGTCAGCAGTTGTAGTCTTCTAAGACTTGGAGTGCATTCATATAGGCTTTTCCAGTTTTCAGACATTCAAATAGCAGTGTATTTCTGACAGGTTTTATTATAAATGTGACACACTTCTTCTCTTTCCACTGTCATTTTTTTCTGAATTTTTATGCTTTAAACTATGATAAGTCATCGAAAGTATATTTTCTTGCATCATCTGGTTGTTGATCAAGATACTTCATGTATCTTTATGTATATATCTTTCCTTTGTTTGCAGGATGTTTTATTGGTAATTTATGACAGTCTTTATAATAGGATTTATTAAGAAAACAAAATCAGAGACCTTGTTTTTTCAAAAGATATTATGTTAATGGGGATATAATTGGTAGCATACATGAAGTTCTTTGTTTTGTCTAGTATCTCACAAATTTCGCATGGGCTAAACATCTGTAATCCAGCACTGAGGAGAAAAAAAGAAAATATATCAATAATTTAAGGACATCCTCACCAACAAAAACTTAAGAGGCCAGCCTAGGTTTGATGAAAGGAGCCAACCCGGGCTTGAGGATTTAAAGCAAAACAATATGAAAAAGTGAAAAACAGCTTCCATTTTGCTTAATATTAAACACTTTTGAAAATTATGTTATTATTTTAAAATCCTTGTGAAATTTTCCATTTCCATTTTTATCAGATAAGTTCTCCCCACAGAGCTCAGTTTGCCTGAAACTTCCTATAAATGGTAAATTCTGATCCTCTTATCACAAACAGATTGTGAAATAATCCATACAGGACTCTACAGTCCTCACGGAAAGAGCATATCTAGCAAACATATTTTGAGAAATAGTATCTTTTCATAATTATTAGTTCAAAGGATTAAAGGAATATTAAATATATTCATATTTGTATGTTTTGTTACATTTTATTGTATTTTATAATAGTTTAACACTTATAAACAAAACACAAGTCATTTTAAAGAAACTCTTAAACCATTTTATCACAGGAATAAAGTACTTTTGCTAATAATCAATATAAATACATATATTTCCAAAATATATGCCAAATAAATTTTACTTATTATTTTAGAACATAAAATTCTAGGAAAAAAAAACTTTCAATGTAATAGACTAAAAAGATTTTTGTCTTCTATTTATTTAATTATTTACACTCCAGATTTTATTCCCTCCTTCCCCAGTCCTTCCTCCAACTGTTCCACATTCCATACTTTTTACCAATGCCCCTGAATCCATAAGGACATCCCCACCACTCATTACCACCAAGCCAACCTCTAAACCCCCTGGGTCCTCTAGTCTCTTGAGGTTAAGATGCATCTTCTCTAACTGAACCCAGACCCTGCTGTCCTCTGCTGTGTATATGCTGGGGCCCTCATATCAGCTGGTATACGCTGCCTGGTTAGTTGTCCAGTGTTTGAGAAATCTCTGGTGTCGAGGTTAATTTAGACTGCTGGTTCTTCTACAGGGTCACCTTCTTCCTCAGCTTCTTTCAGCCTTTTTTCTAATTCGATCACAGTGGTCAGCAGCTTCTGTCCATTGGTTAGGTGCAAATATCTGCATCTGACTCTTTCAGCTGCTTGTTGCGTCTTCTAGAGTGTAGTCATTCTAGGTCTCTTTTTGTGAGTGCTCCATAGCCTCAGCCCCTCTTGGGACCTCCCCTTGATCTGGATCCCACTTTGGGCCTGTCTCTGGACCTTCTTTTCCTCAGGCTCCTCTCCATTTCTATCCCTGCTGCTCTTTCAGATGGGAACAAATCTGGGTCAGAGTTTTGACTCTCACTTAATGAAGCTTTACTACAGAGCAGTAGTGATAAAAACTACATGGTATTGGCACAGAGGAAGGCACGTTGATCAATGGAATAGAATTGAAAATCCAGAAATAAAACCAGACACTTGATCTTTGCCAAAGATGGCAAAAATATACAATGAAAAAAAGAAAACATCTTCAATAAATGGTGCTGGTCTAACTGGCTGTCTGTATGTAGAAAAATGAAAAAGACCCATATTTGTCACCTTGTACAAAGCTCAAGTCCATGTGGATCAAAAGTCTCAACATAAATCCAGATACACTGAATCTAATAATAGACAAAGTGGGAAAGAAACTTGAACTCATTGGCAAAGTAGGAAATTTCCTGAACAGAACTCCAATGGCTCATGGTCTAAGATTAAAAATATTTTTGAATTAACTTTTGTTCTTAGTTTGTTGTTGTTGTTGTTGTTGTTGTTGTTGTTGTTCATCTTTTTCTACAGTCCAGACTTTATCCTCCTCCTGGTCCACCCATTGGTTGTTCCACATCCCATGCCTCCTCCCCCGACCCAAGCTCCAGGAGGATGTCCCCTTTTCCCCACCCGCTCCCCACCAGACCTCTCTACTCCCCAGGGTCTCCAGTATTTTTTTTATAATTTATTTATTAGATAATTTCTTCATTTACATTACAAGTGCTATCCCAAAAGTCCCCTACACCCCCCCTGCCCTGCTCCCCTACCCACCAACTCCCACTACTTGGCCCTGGCATTCCCCTATACTGGGGCTTACAAACATTGCTAGACCTAGGGCCTTTCTTCCCCAGTAATGGCCAACAAGGCCAACTTCTAATACATTTGCTGCTAGAGACGTGAGCTCTGGGAGTTCTGATTAGTTCATATTGTTGTTCCATCTATAGGAATGCAGACCCCTACAGCTCTTGGGTTCTCTCTCTAGCTCCTACATTGGGGACCCTATGTTCTGCCCTATAGATGATTGTTAGCATCCACTTCTGTATTTGTCAGGGACTGTCAAAGCCTCACAGGAGAAAGCTATATCAGGGTCCTTTCAGCAATGTCCTGCTGGCATATGCAGTAGGTCTCCAGAATTTTGAGGGTTAGGTTCATCTTCTCTGACTGAGTCCAGACCTGGCAGTCCTCTACTGCATATGTGTTAGGGCCTCATATCAGCCGGTGTATGCTGCCTGATTGGTGGTCTTGTGTCTGAGAGATCTTGGGGGTCCAGGTTAATTGAGATGGCTGGTCTTCTTACAGGGTCGCCCTCCTCCTCAGCTTCTTCCACCCTTTCCCTAATTCAGCAAGAGTGGCCAGCAGCTTCTGCCCTTTGCTTGGGTGTAATATCTGCATCGGACTCTTTCAGCAGCTTGTTGGATTTTTCAGAGGGCATTCATGACATAATGAAAACTAGAAACAGCATGGATAATATTTCTCTGTATAGCAAAATTGGATTAACAGGACAGAAATAGTTCAGGGCACAGGGTGTCAAGATAGAAGTAATGTCAAAAGTTCAAGGCCATACTGCAGTACCTGGTGAGCTTCCATGTCAGCATGAATGTTAGGGTGATACCCTGTCTTATAGTAATTAATTAATTAACTAATAATTTTTAAAAACCTGCATGGTAACAGTCAAAAGGGAAGTAGTTAAATAATAGAAAAGGCAAGAAATTATCTTGACTGACAGCAATATCTTATCTTGAGTCCAATCAGTTACTATGAAGCCAAGTTTTGCATGATACATAGGTTGTGAAATGATATTAGTCTGCTTCATCCTTCCCAAGAATTCTATTTTGTTCAGTTCTCAAAAGGTTTCTGGGAGAGGTGACCAGTATTTCACAGAAAGCAGAGTAAAGGGGTGCTAAGCGGAATGCCCTAGCTGTGAAGGATTGGCACCAGATCTTCAGGAGCTTTGTGCACTGCTGTCAGTCATTCACTTACCCAGAGAAGCAGTCAATAGTATCAGTGGGGCTGAAAGTCAAATTCCCTCTAAATGTGCCTAACCATTCAATGGATGAGGACTCCTCCTAAGAGGGCAAAGTAATCCATTCAGATAACAGCAATAGTGTTTGGTATGAGCATGAGGAGTTTAACACTGTACTCATTTTAAATACCTTGTTAAATACACCATATATGGAGGATGAAGACATTGAAAGGGCAACAATGATTGCCACATTCGCATTTAAAGAAAAGAAGTCCATTACTGTTATTTAAACTTCAGGATGAAAAAAATTATATATATATATAATATAAATATATATATATATATATTTGTTGCAGCTAATACTGAGTTCTTGTTATTCTCAATAAATAAAATAAACTTGCAAAAGTCATAAAATTATGAATAAAAATAGGAAGTGCTAAATAACTAAAAGTAGTTATAAGGATAGCCACAATGAAAGATTATAGGTATGATGTTAAAAGCAGAGTCAGCAAGAGAAGTTGTCTAACGTTGTGAATTAGATTCAAAAAGATTAATTATTTAGGGGGAAAAAAGCTAGCAGTTATATTTTATATCATTTCTCACTTGTTTTAATAAACACCAGCCCATGCAACACTACTGTCCATCATCAATCGCAGGCTTTCCTAAAGTAAAATAAACCATGCACAAAGACACAACATAAGAAAAGGAACACAGCTGGGCGTAGTGACGCACACCTTTGATCCCAGCACTTGGGAGGCAGAGGTGGGCAGATTTCTGAGTTCGAGGCCAGCCTGGTCTACAAAGTGAGTTCCAAGACAGCCAGGGCTACACAGGGAAACCCTGTCTAGGAAAAAAAAAAAAAAAAAAGAGGAACACAGTGTAACTTAGAATAGTGCCTAAAGTGGAGTTTAGCTGATTGTCCATAAATATACAATGAAAAATAAAATACTCTATTCTATTAGCATAGAAAAAGTGCAAACTGGATTAAGAGAGAGAGAGAGAGAGAGAGAGAGAGAGAGAGAGAGAGAGAGAGACTTACCAAAAAAATCAGACAAAGGATTCTCTAAATACTTCTTTTGCCAAACCCACAATCCTCAATACCTCTTTTCTCCTGGGCTAGACTTTTTTCCCCTAGCACATACTCATACCCATGCCTAGTTATATACATATTTCAAAGATAAAAGTCCACAATTGAGAAAGTACCTATTTTTACCTTTCGAAGTTTGAAAGTCTTTCCAAGTTGAAAGTCCTATGTAGTCTCCATACACATGTATTTTAGTGTAATTTCTTTCATTTTTACTTCTGTATAAAATTAGATTGTGTGCATATATGTCTACACATGTGTACAAACACATACAGTCATTTTTATTATCATTTCATTTGAGGATTGACATCATGGTTGATTCCATTTTCTATCTTTGCTGAGTAGTGCATCAACAAAAAAGGATGAGCAGGTATTTCTGTGGAATGATATATGTACAATATGTATCGTCTGCTCTTGCTATTCTTCATATATCACTTCAAGTTATTTTTGTCAGAAAAAAAGTTGTCCATAGGAAAATAATACACATGCAATTAAATTGTTGTTAATGGAAAGATTCAAGATGCAGGAATATGGGTCATGGATGTTTTCACTGACATGTTCTATTACATATTTCAGAATAAACTATGATACTACATGTCCTATAAAGATAAAAGACAGAATAACTTTATATTACATTGCCCTGATACATGAACTAAACAGAGTAATAACAGAGCAAAATAACAAAAACACCTTTTTTTCTGAAATTCCATATAATAGCTTGAACAAAATGTGATTAAACCATTTCCAGAGACATATAAAAATTAATATACTATGTAAAGTGGGATCTGTGCCCACGATGTGAAGATGATTAAACAATCAAATCCTGATTGCATATTGAAATTCATTGCAATGAAATTCTTTAACTTGCTCAAGGAGAATCACATAATCATTACGAGCTGAAGTAAGTACATTGAACAATTCCTATTACCTTCAGGATGAAATCTGTCAGCTAGCCCAAGTACATTTGAAAGCATTCTTACTTTACCTACCAGATCATCCTCAAAGATGCAACTAAAGTTATATTTTTCTAGTAAAGAATTAACTTTCTGAGTTTTTACAAAATACACAATAAATACATAAAATATTTTTAACTAAAAAAAAAAAAAAACCTCATTTATAAGCCTTCAATTTTCTGTATTAGAAAATAACATGGAAGGTTTAAATAAAGTTTAGCTATATCAAAGAAATCATACTGAACAAACTACTCCTGATCTATTATTCTGTGCTATGATCAAATTAAGAAGAACCCATTCAGAAACTCAAGGTATATGCCCTATTAATGACAATGTGCTAATGGACTGCAAAAGACAAAAATCTCATTACTAAGAAGGGATGTTAATTATATTATCTAAAGCTAAAATAAATGGGTAAAATGCTGGTGAAAGAACGATATGTTAATAGTTTTCAAGCAGCTCTTTCAACATGAAATACTGATTACAGAAAAGAAATTGATTTTACAGTAATAGAAATCTCTTTGAGAGAGAGAGAGAGAGAGAGAGAGAGAGAGAGAGAGAGAGAGAGCATAGACACACACTACACAGTCACACAATTTTAATCAAAGGGTTAAAATTGGCTACCTCACTAATATTATAGACAAAGGCCTGTTTTTCATAAAATAGACAACTTCAGGTTAGGTAAAACTGTACAAATACCAGAAATGGAGCATAAACTGATTGAAACACCCAAGATGAGAATTATTTTATTAAACAACTGAAAAGGGTAAATAAATGTTGAGAGATTATTAAAATGAAAAGAGATTAAATATGTAGCCATTACACATAATCTCAGTCTGAATATTGGAATGGAGACATATTCATGTATGTGTCTATATGTATTTCTATTTTCTAGTTTGAAGCAGAATGTTAAATGAGCTATATGAAGTCAGTTTTGCTTCTGCATTAACTTTCTGATTGGCATAAGTCCACTCCACTCCATACTTGGCAAATGCTCCTTGCTGTAGGTATTTATGTTGTAGCCTATTCTCAAATGACATTCTTTCTCTTTTGCCATAGCTAAAAACTCCAAACTTGACCTTGTTAACAGAAACTGTTCAAAAACGTCTCAATTCAAAAATATTACTAGTGCGTGCTGAATTTTGTATGCTCTACTAATGACATTAAAACCTTAAAAACGTATTTTTTCAAGGTGGTTCCACGTGGGAGAGGTTTATTGTGCAGGGATAAAGGGGGTGATGAAGTGGGTAGAAGGGCAGAGAAGANCTCCAAACTTGACCTTGTTAACAGAAACTGTTCAAAAACGTCTCAATTCAAAAATATTACTAGTGCGTGCTGAATTTTGTATGCTCTACTAATGACATTAAAACCTTAAAAACGTATTTTTTCAAGGTGGTTCCACGTGGGAGAGGTTTATTGTGCAGGGATAAAGGGGGTGATGAAGTGGGTAGAAGGGCAGAGAAGAAGAAAAAGAGAGAAAAAGAGGGGAGAGAAGAAAGAGAAGAGAGAGAGAGAAGAGCCATTAAAAACTTTTAAAGCCCTACCCATAAGTGTAAATGGTCAAAAAATATACTTCAAACACAGTAACTCAAAAACATTTAAAACACATCTATTTAAATTTTTCCATAACACATAAATTGGCAGTTGAAGAAGCTTTTGCCTTCTATATGTAGCTTATGATACAAGCACATATATGTCATTTCATTTCTAAACATATCTGTTTCCAACATTTCATGTAAGGACTCTCATTGTAACAAAATACCCATCAGAGTTTCTGTAATAAGAAGTAATAAGAAGTTTGTTCCTCTGCAATTTTTACAATCAATTTTTACAGATCAGCATTCATTCTGTCACAACTACTGCCCTGTAGCTATGGGCACTTGTAAGGTAAACAACAGTTCCATATTATGCTATTTTTTTGTAACATCATTTATTATCATTTAAATTTTTTTCAACCATTATTCATTTTTGTTTATTTGGTACATATTAAGTTTGGATTTTTTATAGCACTTTTGTATAAATCATTGAATGTGTATATCAGAGACATAAAGAGGATGCAAACACACTTTTAAGTCTTCAACTGAAACTCAGGATAGAGAAACAGGAGAAAATTTCCACAAGTTTTAGATGATCAATATAATATGCTTTCTAATGTGCTATAATCAGAATTTATAAAATATGCATTTACTAAAAGTTAATATGTAACACATAATATATGTAATAGTGAGAAATTTAACTCCCTTGTTTTATATTTTCTGAAAAAAATTAACTGAAACCAAGCTAGAATGTGTGTTTGTGTGCATGTGTGTGTACACAATAATGTTTTTGTTTAATGGAAAATGGAAAAAAATTAAAATGAAGAAAAGAGGAATGGAGGGAGGAGAGAGATAGATAGAAGGATAGTGAAAGAGAGAGGAAAAAGAGCATAAACAAATTTGATTCAACATAAATCAGTGATAATATGTATATATAATACCTCTTGTATATTCCCCAAAATCTGTGTATCGTGAATTTGTACTAGATTTTTTCAGAAAATAATAAGTATTTAGACATAACATATACATATCATTTCCTACACTTCAGATTACTTATAGTACATAATAGAAATACTATGTAATTATATCTCTAGAAAATAATGAAATATAACAGGAAGTGTATTAACATCCTCATTTCTTATGCAGGTTTCTTCTTGGAAGGTTTCCTCACATGGTAGATGTACAAACTAGAACTTGTGCAACTTACTATAAGCATTTGCATTTCTTACATACTTTTCACAAGTTTCATAGAACATAATACCAAGTAATAGAAAGTAATAAAAGAAATAAAATACTTGGTTCCTCTTTTCAAGTGTTATTAGTATAGTAAAATGTTACTCAGATCATAATTACATATAGCAAATGTCTGATATTCATCAGTGTGGTAATACATTTGTTCCACAATGGGTCTTAACCTCATTATAAAGTTGCTATACCCATTTGGAGTCATTATGCAGATGACAGTTTTTGAAAGTGGCACTTCTGTTCCAGTCACAGCATAATAAATGGGACTTGAAGACTGAGTTCAAAGTGCTGTTGGTGTGTATCATAAACACATGGTTTTATTGCATCTTCAGTTTGATTCAATTGTGTTCATGGGTAGGACCACAATCTCTTATAGAGCTGAATTAATTATTTCCTGAACATTTAGCATGGCAGGATGATTTTATTATATATATATATATATATATATATATATATATATATATATATATATATATATATATA
>CACVCL010028573.1:0-97370 GCA_902729485.2 Mus minutoides
GTATGTAGCAGAGGATGGCCTAGTTGGCCATCAATGGGAAGAACGGCCTTTGGTCTTGCGAAGATGATATGCTCTATCTAGTACAGGGTAATGCCAGGGCCAGGAAGCAGGAGTGGGTGGGTTGGGGATCAGGGTGAGGGTAGGCTACTCTTCTTTTTTTCAGGCAAGGTATTTATGTAGTTGCAGCTGGCAATGGGCTCCTGATTCTCTTGCCTCCAACTCCAGGTGCTAGAATTGCAGGTGTGTGCCACCATACCTGGCTAAGGCATTCTATGTGCTTTGCTTCAGTATATTTTGTCAGTCAGTATTTTCTCACAATGTGAACTTTTTCTTGAAAACAGTATTTTCAGCTTCGATTAAGCATATCATCATATATAGTCACCACTGTCTATTTGGCGGATGCCACAGTGCTGTGCATGGTCATTTCTTCCTGAGGTCATGGATCTCTACTCTGTAATTTAGATTTGGAAGGACCTTTCCCTAATATATAATTTTCTCTCTAATTAGGATGAGTTGTTTTCCAATTTTGCATTTACAAAGAGAACAAAATAGTCTGACTCCAGGCCAAGATCCAATATGTACTTCTAGACCTGATGATCATAGCAATTACAAGCCTTTGTCTGGCAAACCTCCCTTTCCCACACCAAGCTTGGTGCATAGTCTAGGGCTAGACTATAGAAACTGATATGATCTGGAAAGAGATGCAAGGAAGAACTAGAAATCTCATGATTTGTGTTGTCCATAGACTAAATTGTATTATCAACCTAGGTACACTCTCCAAGATCTCCTCATCACGGGCCTCAATTTTAGCCTCCCCAATTGAGTACATTTCCAGTTTTGTTCCTTTCCTATCCCAGCTCTATACCTCAGCATCCTGGAGTCATAAGAAGGAATTGGTCTTTTGTTTAGTTTTCCTGGTAATCAAAACAATGACCACTTGAAAAAAATTCAAGTCCATCTACATGGGAAGATAAGCATAAAACATCTGTCAGAAGGCAGAAAGTTGTGTACTTTAGAATCAAGAAATTCTTTATTTTCTCATTTTGTTTAAAGATTATGAAGATGAACTTATATTTGCTAGACTCATAGCTCAGGACAGCCTCAGCTTTCTTGATGATTTTTTAGAAATATCTCCTTGTCCTGAGGAAGACAAGGTTTCCAGGGAAAGCACAAGCAAATTCCTGGGTTTTGTTCCTTACACTTTGTTGCCTCTTCTGGTTGGGAATGCTTGCCAAGGGAAATTCATCCTTCCCAGGAAATGAAGCTTGCTTAATTCCCCTGAAGTTAATTTGAAAGCTTAATCCTATGGAAAGAAGCATGTAGGGAGATGTCAGAAATGTACCTGCCTCCTGGTCTACATGTCTTATCATGGTTAATTCTTCACCTACTGAGAAAGAAGAATGCCAATAAGAATGTATGACTTCATAAAGCAAGTAAATATAAGATGCTTCCTGATACTATGTAGTATACACTCATGACCAAATCAAATCAAACCAAACCAAACCAAAGAGGCTGAGGCAACAGCTCAGCCAGCAAAAAACACACACTTGAAATCCCAGGACTAAGAAATTAGAGAAAAATCCCTGGAGCTCCCTGACCAGGTAGCTAGACTACTTGTTGAGTTCCAGGTCAATTAGAGTCTTCTCTCAGAAAATAAGGTGGAGAGCATATAAAACATGGCTGCAAAGTTGTCCTCCACTTGTACATGCACACACATATGCACCTGTGTACACATGCACACAGGAGCATGCACAAAAGCATATATATATATATATATATATATATATATATATATATATATATATATATATATATATATATCAGAGCATGCATTTTGAAAGACAGTGAGACTGAATAGAAGTGAGATGCATTAATTATGAGCAGGCTTGTTTACTTGTTCTGTGCTCTAACAAATGTTCTTCTGTGCATTGCATCTTTATGCTTGTTCTTCCATTTTGGAGATTTATATTTGATGAAGTCTCAGAAAAATGACATGGAAAATGATTTTTATAACTATTGCTGAGGAGAGATCACTAGAGCTACATAAATTAGTGCCTTTCTCTGTACTTCACTAATTAATTAAGTGTGTTTCTTTGCTTGTCAAGGATGGGTATAGCATGCCTTATTTAAGCATGAGTTAGACATTTCAGGTTCTGTGCTGGCCTGATTAATTGATCTATTCCTCATTTATACATTTAGAGCAGCACTGATTATACATTTAGCTCGCTTCTAGGTCTCATGCAGCATTGGGAGATAGGGGAAAAGGAAATGGTCTCTTCTAACAAAGTGAAAGCTGCGCCAGTGACAGAAAACCAAACATCTGAGAAAATAGTCAGAAAATAATGAATAAAGTCCACTGTGATTTGAAGTTTCTGAGTAGGGATAGTCTTCTTCGTGTTAAATGACAAAATAATAATGATAACAGTAATAAGCAATAATACAATAATGTGCATATGTTCACTTATATTATGCTATATGTTAGGCTGGAACGACTGCTCAGTAGTTAAAATACTTTCTGCTCTTCCAGAGTCCCTGACCTTGGCATCTAGCACTCATGTGTGGAGGCTCACAGCAGCCTCTAACTCCAGATTCAAGGGACCTAACACCCTTATCTGTACACACCCATAAACACACACACACAAAAAAAAAACATGTACAGATGCATATACACATCCACATAAATAAAAAATAAGTAAATAATTATATTCTAAACAGCACAAAATCACCTTACACCATGGCATGTATTTCATTAGTTTATGTGATGTCATTATATTGGTTTCTTCTAAACAAACAGAAAGGTCATTTTTTTGTTGTTGTGAAAATAATTTTTTCATACTACAGTCAAGTAACTCACACCCAAAATTTTAAATATATTCTTCAAAAATGTTTCATTGGCTATTTATATTTTTTCAGAAGCTATTTCTAAAATGCATGTGATTTATTTTAACTCCAATAATGAATAGTAAATATTAAGTCCAAGATAAAATGTTAAACAGTAGTGACACTGTGACTGAATTTCAGCATTCATCGGACTTAAACCAGAAATGAACGTCTCCAAAAATGCTGAGGGCGTCAGAAGTACTAAAATGTCTCAAGAAGTTGTTAGGAAAATATGTAAGAGTAACAGAGTTTATTACACTCTTTAACAGGTGAAGCATATAACTGTGCTATCTAGTGTTATGTCAACCTGATAGTCATCTGAGAGGAGGAAGCACTAATTTAAAAAAAAAAATGTCTCCTTAAGATCAGGCTGTAGCAGAATAATGGATCCTGTTTTCACATCCCTTCTGCCAACCAGTGTCATTTTATTGGGGAATGAGTCCATTGATGTTGAGAGACATTAATGACCAATGATTGTTAATTTCTTTTATTTTGATCTTGGTACTGTGCACGAGTGTGTATGTACATGTGTGTGTCCCTTCTTTTTGTTTTGGTGGGAGGTTATTTATTTCCTATGTTTTCTTGGGTGAAGTTATGTTCCTTGTACTGGAGTTTTTCTTCTAGTATTATCTATAGGACTAGATTTGTGGAAAGGTGTTTTTTTTTTTTTTTTTTTTTCCATGAAATACCTTGTTTTCTCAGTCTATGGTGACTGAAAGGTTTTCCAGGTATAGTAGTCTATGCTGGTATCTGTGGTCTGCATGGTATCTGTCCAGGCCTTTCTAGCTTTTAAAGTTTCTGCTGAAAAATATGATGTAATTATTATAGGTTCTCCTTCATACATTACTTGGCCTTTTCTCTTGAAGCTTTTAATATTCATTCTTTGGTATGTACATTTGGTGTTTTCAGTATTATGTGGCAATTTTTGGACCAACCTATTTGGTGTTCTGCAGGCTTCTTATATATTCATAGGCATCTCTTACTTTTTCCTCATTTTACTCCTTTGTGCTGAAAATATTTTCTTTGCCTTTGAACTGGGAATCTTCTCCTTCCTCAATTAATATTATTCTTAAATTTGTTCTTTTAATAGTCTCCGAATCTTCCTGGATGTTTTGTCTTAGAAACTTTGTAGATTTAAGATTTTCTTTGACTGATGTATTGAATTTTTCTATCATATATTCTTTTGTGTGTGTGTGTTTATGTATGCACATGGATGTTTGCTAAATAGACATATCTTGCTTTTGCAGCATTTCTTGTAACTGCGCATAACACTTTTTTCTTCTATTGTTTTTTTATTAGATATTTTCTTCATTTACATATCAAATGTGATCCTGAAAGTCCCCTATACCCTCCCTCTACCCTGCTCCTCAACCCACCCCCTCACTCTTCCTGGCCCTGCCATTCCCCTGTACTGGGGCATATAATCTTTACGAGACCAAGGGCCTCTCCCCCCAATGATGGCCTATTAGGCCATCTTTTGCTACATATGCAGCTACAGACAAGAACTGTGGGGGTACTGGTTAGTTCATATGGCTGTTCCTCCTATAGGGTTGCAGACCCCTTCAGCTCCTTGAGTACTTTCTCTAGCTCCTCCAATGGGGGCCCTGTGTTCCATCCAATAGATGACTGTGAGCATCCACTTCTGTATTTGCCAGGCACTGGCATAGTTTCACAAGAGACAGCTATATCAGGGTCCTGTCATCAAAACCTTGCTGGCCTGTGCAATAGTGTCTGGGTTTGATGGCGGTTTATGGGAAGAATCCCCAGGTGGGGCAGTCTCTGGATGGTCCTTCCTTCTGTCTCAGCTCCAAACATTGTCTCTGTAACTCCCTCCATGTGTATTTTGTTCCCAATTCCAAGGAGGAATGAAGTATCTACACTTTGTTCTTCCTTCTTGAGCTTCAAGTGGTCTGTGAATTGTATCTTGGGTATCCTAAGTTTCTGGGCTAATATCCACTTATCAGTGAGTGCATATCATGTGAGTTCTTTGGTGATTGGGTTACCTAACTCAAGAAGATATCCTCCAGATCCATCCATTTGCCTAAGAATTTCATAAATTCATTGTTTTCAATAGCTAAGTAGTACTCCATTGTGTAAATGTACCACATTTTGTATCCATTCCTCTGTTGAGGGACATCTGGGTTCTTTCCAGCTTCTGGCTATTATAAATAAGGCTGCTATGAACATTGTGGAGCATGTGTCCTTATTATAAGTTGGAACATCTTCTGGGTATATACCCAGGAGAGGAATTGCTGGATATTTCAGTAGTACTATGCCTAATTTTCCAAGGAACCGCCAGACTGATTTCCAGAGTGTTTGTACCAGCTTACAATCCCACCAGTAATAGAGAAATGTTCCTCTTTCTCTACATCCTTGCCAGCATCTGCTGCCACCTGAGTTTTTGATCATAGCCAATCTGACTGGTGTGAGGTAGAATTTCAGGGTTGTTTTGATTTGCATTTCCCTGGTGATTAAGGATGTTGAACATTTTCTTCAGGTGATTCTCATCGTTTTGATATTCCTCAGTTGAGAATTCTTTGTTTAGCTCTGTACCCCATTTTTAATGGGGTTATTTTATTTTTTGGAGTCCAGCTTCTTGAGTTCTTTGTATATATTGGATATTAGTCCCTATTGTATTTAGGATTGGTAAAGATCTTATCCAATCTGTTGGTGACCTTTTTGTCTTATTGACAGTGTCTTTTGCCTTACAGAAGCTTTGCAACTTTATAAGGTCCCATTTGTCAATTCTTGATCTTACAGCACAAGCTATTACTGTTCTGTTCAGGAATTTTTCCCCTGTGCCCATATCTTCAAGACTTTTCCCCACTTTCTTCTCTAATTTTTAGTGTCTCTGGTTTTATGTGGAGTTCCTTGATCCACTTAGACTTGAGCTTTTTATAAGGAGATAAGAATGGATCAATTCGTATTCTTCTACATCTATCATATCTTCTATGCCTGAGATTATTATCCCTTACACCCCTAGTATTCTTTTGGTGATGCTTGTGTCTGTAGTTTCTGTTCTCTTATCTAGGTTTTTATCTCTAGGATTTCCTCAATTTGTTTATTGTTTCTATTTCCATTTTTAGCTCTTTAGCAGTTTTAGTGATTTCTTTCACCTTTTTGATTATATTTTCCTGTATTTCTTTAAGGGATTTTCACTTCCTCTAACATCTTCTCAAGGTTGGATATATGGCCATTTTCTTGTGTTTTAGCTGTGTTATGATACCCAGGGCTTGCTGTAGTAATATAGTAGAGTTCTGGTGGTGCCATATTGTCCTGGTTCTTGCTAAAGGTGTTCTTGTGATGACCTTTAGTAACCTGGTTGTTCTTGGTGTTGGCAATCCTCTGGTAATGCAGGTAGAGTGGTGGGCCAGGAAATGGAGTGCAGAGAAACCACTGAAATTTACCACTGTTGAGAGTAAATTAGGAGGACCAGGCAGGGGATTGGGTAGGAGGGGTCTCACATGATAGTCCCTGACTGCAGTAGGCCTCCAGTAATGCAGGCAGGGCAGTGGGATCGGAACTGAAGCTCTCAGGGACAGGGTGGAGCTTGTGCTGCTGCTGCTGCTGCTACTGCTGCTGGGCTTGCCCGGTGGGGGAAGGAGATCCAGGAAGCAGTGGATTTGTGTGTAAGGGGTTTCAATTTTTTTTTTTTTTCAGTACCAACAGGTCTCCAGGGTACAGCAGAGCCAGATGTGCGTGCTGGTAAATAGAACACACCAGGACAAGATGGAGTTCACAGATACTAGATTTGTCCAAAGGGTGGGAGGGGGAAGGGCAACCCAGCATGAAGGGAATTGAGAAGGGGGTCTCACCTTGTAGCCTTTTATGACAGCAGGCCTGGAAATGGAAATGAAAATGGAATGCACAGGGGACAGGGTGGCCTTTACTTCTGCCAGCTTGCAGCTGATGTGTGTGTGTGTGTGGTTAGGGGGTGGAAACAGACCTGGAAGGTAGGCGTCTAACTTGGCAGTCCTAGATGTCAGCAAGCATCTGGGGATGCAGGCAGGTTATCCTATTATAAAGACGCAGGTTGAGCAACAGATGAGAAGCAGGCTAATAAGCAGCAACTCCTCCACTCTTCCATGGCCTCTGAATCAGTTCCTGCCTCCAGGTTCCAACCCATCTTGAGTTCCTGTCCAGGATTTCGTCAATGACAAATATTCATGTAGAAGAATAAGCTAAATAAATCTTTTCCTACCCGTGTTGTTTGGGGTCTTGGTGTTTAATTACAACAATTGTAACAATAATCATTGTGATTTAGTTTATTTATTATTGATACCCAGTCGATGTGGTTAACAAGAGATGAATGAAAATGGCATTCTTTTTTTTGTTTGTTTTAACATATTCTTAAGTGAAATAGAATTCTTTTCTTCCCACCTCCCTTTTCTAACTCCAACCCTTCCCAGGCCACTGACCCTCAAGTTGATAGCCTCCTTTATTTGATTGTTATTGTTACATATGTGGATATATGTACAAATATGCAAATATACTTGCTGTGTCCATTTTTGTCTCTTGTATGTATAGGGTTTCACTGCATCTGACAAGGAATATTGGAGCTTGTCCCAAGGGAAGATTATTTCTTTTTTCTCTTGGAATCCATTAGATGCCTTAATTTCAACATTAAGGTGAATATTGAGAAGACCCTCAAAAGTGTGTGCACATGAACATGAGAATTCTCTTAATATGAATTTTCTTTCTACTTTGCCTTTTTCATTCTTTAGAAATTTAAAAACATTTTAGAACATCAGAAATTATTTTGAGACTTCCTATTTGGCTGTTAAGTTTTATTTCAACTCTATCACTAAAATTCTGACTCCCAACACTCATTTGCTTTGTGAGAGTCTTCCAGAGGTCAGCAGCATCACACTTGTTAAAATTATAGTCATTAAAAGTCTGTGTACTCCAATGAGTTAAAAGCAATAAAAATATGTTACTATTCCTTTTTTATTAACAATGTTACTAAAATTGGAACCAAGAGGCATAATAATTATTGATAGAGGTGCCACTTCTATGTGGATGAATTCTTTTCTTCCAAAGCATTGCTCTGAGATGAAATTATTCTAAACTATGCAAAAATATGTCACCTAGAATATTCCATATTTCATTCTTTTTATTACTTTTATTCATTTCTAAAATGAAGATTAGCTTGTGTTTTATTTTTATGATGCTTTAGCTTATCTAGCATCAAATAAATCCCAAATGTTTACTAATAATATTAATACAGACCTTTCACAGATGGGAACAATTTAGATTGTATATTCCAGTAAAGCCATCAGTCACATTTATACTACAGAAAAATAATCTTCCTCGTATCTTGGCTGCAAGTGAACTTGCTTTTAAATCATTTCCATTTACTTTTTTCTTCCCTCCCTCTGGAATGCATTTTTATATCAGCCACAAATAAATAGTAATGATTTGTGCTTTTGCTGTGCATGCAAATTTTATTTGAGATGCAGGCACGAAAGGAATCTAATGATTCATTAGGAATATCCAGAGGTACAAATGCTTATCATGGTCTTTCTCGTCTATGGTTTCAACACACAAAGAAGTCACTGGAAGAGTAAAGGTTAGCTTCAAAAGTAAGGAAAGAAATCTGTGGTACAATATGCAACTCTGGATGAGAAAGACAAAAGACAAAGTGATTCTTGAGCATTTATTGTGTGATAAATATATCCACACAGGTAGATCTTAGGTAGTACATAATGAAGAAATGAAGTCTGCAGAAAGAGGGTTACTTGAATGGCAACAGGAAGACCAGATAATGCAGACAATATCTTTCTAGCACATGTAAAAAATAGAAAGTAGAAGTCAGAGAGTTGAAAGGGAAAGAAAATATAGATATGGTAATTTTCTGTTCTTTCTGTGATAAAAAGTCCCATATTGGAATAACTGGAGATACTAAATTAATGGAAAACATGAGAAACTTTGGTATGATGCCTATACAAGACTCAAGTCTTTGGAACATCCCAGGATCCTTCACTTCAAAGCAATTTTCAAATTAATGTTATCTCCAAAATACTGTCATGCGGAAGTTCAGCAATATGTCTGTATTTCATATCAAGTTCACATTCTTCTAATAAATTCATGTAAACATTAATAAATTTGACTAATATATTAGAAAATAATAAAATATGTTTTGCATGTCTACTCATCTGTCTATTAATATTATCTTTGTGTTTGTCCAGTAAGAGAAATATTGGGAACCTGTTAAATAAATACTAATAAATTCTAGCTATGGTCTATGTTTCTCCTACACTCTTATCAGTGAGAGGTGTGGACATATCTATGGGTGCTTGTGGGTGAGCAATGGCACGTGTATGTGGTGTGTAATAGCAATTTAAGGTCAGAGGATAACACATGGTGTAGCCAAATGGAGACATAAAACTTGGTAAGTGTACATGGCTGACTATCTGGCCAGTGAGCCTCAGGGGCTCGCCTGTCTCTGCCTCCCCAACCCTGGGCTTCTAAGCATGATTCTTTGATGTGATGCTCTTTTCCGTGAGTTATGAGGATCAGACTCAGATCTTCTTGCTTGGTTAACTCTCTTCATCTCTCCCATTTTGCATTATTAATTCTTATTTCTGTCACCAACTTACTAGGACGTTTCACCTCGTTGAGCTGAACAAGGTAAGACAAGACAATTAAACTGGAGAGAGTACGTATATTTCTTCAGAATCTCAAAATTTCAATCTGCAGTTTTATATACCTGCTGCATTGAGAGGAAAGCATCATGGAACATTGCAGCAGGAAACCATGTAGAGAAGGATATTTATTTCTTAGAAACAAAAGAGCAAAGCAAAGAAAAAAAAAGCAGAAATCCCAATTTCCTTGAAACAGCATGACCCCAATGTAGTGACTTTCTTCCTCAAGGCTCTTTCTCTTAAGCTTTCTGTCACTTGCCAAATACGTGTTAGACTGGTGATCCCACATTTAACAACTGGAATTTGAAACCACCAGACTGATTTACAGAGTGGTTGTACCAGCTTGCAATCCCACCAGCAATGAAGGAGTGTTCCTCTTTCTCCACATCCTGGCCAGCATCCACTGGCACCTGAATTTTTGTTAGCCATTCTGACTAGTGTGAGGTCGAATCTCAGGGTTGTTTTGATTTGCATTTCTCTGATGATTAAGGATTTCGAACATTTTTTTAAGGTGCTTCTCAGCCCTTTGGCATTCTTCACTTGAGAATTCTTTATTTAGCTCTGTACCCCATTATTTTTTAAATTTTTTTATTAGATCTTTTCTTAATTTACATTTCAATTGCTATCCCTAAAGTCCCCTCTCCCCTCCCCCCTCCCTGCTCCCCTGCCCACTCACTCCCACTTCTTGGCCCTGGCATTCCTCTGTATTGGGGCATATAAAGATTGCAGTTGAATAGCTGGCGTTCAGCTTCTTGAGCTCTTTGTAAATATTGGATATTAGCCTCCTATCAGATTTAGGATTGGTAAAAATTCTTTCCCAATCCGTTGGTGGCCTTTTTGTCTTATTGACAGTATCTTTTGCTTTACAGAAGCTTTGCAATTTTACAAGGTCTCATTTGTTGATTTATGATCTTACAGCACAGGCCATTGGTGTTCTGTTTAGGAATTTTTCCCCTGTGCCCATATCTTCCAGGGTTTTACCCACTTTCTCCCCTATGAATTTCAGTGTCTCTGGTTTAATGTGGAGGTCTTTGATCCACTTGAGCTTTGTACAAGGAGAAAGGAGCATAATACTACCGGAAAATCAAGCAATACCTCTACTGGGCATAAACCCAGAAGATATTCCAACTGGTAACAAGGACACATGCTCTACTATGTTCATAACAGCCTTTTTATAATAGCCAGAAGCTGGAAAGAACACAGATGTCCCTCAACAGAGGAATGGATACAGAAAATGTGGTACATTTACACAATGGAGTACTACTCAGCTATTAAAAACAATGAATTTATGAAATTCTTGAGTAAATAGATGTATCTGGAGGATATCATCCTGAGTGAGGTAACCCAATCACAAAAGAAGTCACTTAATATGCACTCACTGATAAGCGGATATTAGCCCAGAAACCTAGAATACCCAAGATACAAGTTCCAAAACACAAGAAAATCAAGAAAGACCAACGCGTGGATACTTCATTCCTCCCAAGAATAGGGATTAAAATATACATGGAAGGAGGTGCAGAGACAAAGTTTGGAGCTAAAATGAAAGGATGGACCATCCAGAGATTGCCCCACCCAGGTGGTCCATCACATAGTCAGCCACCAAACGCAGACACTACTGCATACACCAGCAGGACATTGCTGAAAGGACCCTGATATAGCTGTCTCTTGGGAGGCTTTGACAGTCCCTGACTAAAGCAGAAGTGGATGCTCACAATCATCTATAGGGCAGAACACAGGGCCCCCAATGTAGGAGCTAGAGAGAGTACCTAAGAGCTGTAGGGGTCTGCAACCCTATAGATGGAACAACAATATGAACTAATCAGAACCCCCAGAGCTCATGTCTCTAGCTGCATATGTATTAGAAGATGGCCTAGCAGGCCACTATTGGGAAAGAAAGGCCCTTGGTCTAGCAATGTTTATATGCCCCAGTACAGAGGAATGCAGGACGGGGGAAGGGTATAGGGGACTTTTGGGTAACACTTAAAATGTAAATGAAGAAACTCTCTAAAAACAAACAAACAAACAAACAAACAACAACAACAAAAAAAAAACCCTGGAATTTGAGAATGTGTATCATCCAACACAAGAAGCAGTAAATCTACTACCTCATTTACACACACATTTCTTTTTTGCCACATTCAAGTTTTATTGAATCCAAGCAAGCAAATCATTAAATAATTATGAGATAGTGTGATTAATTAAAATGAAGAGTTACTTAGGTCCCATTTGGGTTGATACCCCTAATACCTCAAAGAAATTCATTTAGCACTAAGAAGCTCAGTGGGGGAAAATGCATAAGGTTCCTTAGAATATTAACCATCCAACTGAAAAGACAATACAAAATGTAAATACTGGTTACAAATATTGGAGATATAGAAAACAACTTATATAAAAATACTCTGGCTGTCAGAGAGGGGTAAATCCAAAAAAATCATTGAATACAGTTTTCTACCCTTCCTTCTCCAGAGACACAGAACAGGGGGATTTCTAAAAGTTGTCTTGGTTTTTTGGGGGAGTGGGGGGTGTTAGAAAATAAATGTGGGGATGGAGAGATCTCTCAGAGGATAAGAGTAAGGGTTGTTCTCTCAGAGGTCTCAAGTTCCATTTCCAGCACCAACATCTGCATGCTTACAACCTGTGTACCTTTGACTCTAGCTCCAAAGGATCTGATGCTATCTTCTGTCCTCTGGTGGTACATTCACATTATAAAACACACACACACACACACACACACACAGACACGTAAAAATACATATAAATCCTTTAAATAAAATAAACCTAATGAGTCTAAGCTTCTTTTGGAGTAATAACAAGACAATATTCAAGAAACATACTTTTATTTATGAAAGCTCTTTATTAAGATTCTGTTGCTTGGAGAACATGAACATGTTATTTTCAGTGCTTCATGGTACTGGACATTAATACAATAATAAAACCACTCTGTTGATGGGTTTTCAGTGTTCCTTTTCCCTAGATATAATGAGTGTGCCTTGTGAATTCTGCCTCCAGCAACAAATGAGAAGAAAGATCTTTAACTAAGCAGCTGAGTGCTTGAAACTTTCTGAAATTTTTGAGCTGAGGTTTTGGTTACAGAATACCCCGCACCCGTATCCCCGCTGCTGTAACTTCATGTGTTTATGTGAACATTTATAGATTACTGGAAATTCATTGTCTGCTAAGGTAGAAAGTGAATATCCAAGCTTGTGATGACTGGTACACTGGATTTTCCTAGATAACCCATGGAAATAAAGCTTAAGCATCAAAGGAGTGGAAACAGCTGCTAAGAACCACTGATAGCTGCCGAAGTAAACATGGCAGCATTACAAATCATGAAGAGAGATTGAGAAGAACTGTGTAATTAAACAGACATGAAGGAGGCAGGGGAAGCTGAAGAGGTTACTCAGTGGTTAGTACAGTTCCTTAAACCTACAAGACATCACACAGTCACCTGTAACCCTGTTCCAGAGGTTCTGAAGTACTCCTCTGACCTCTAGGAGCACTGTACACACAGTGTACATAAGTATATGCATTCAAACACTCATACACATAAAATAAAAATAAGTCTATGAAAAAAGGGTATAAAAGACAATTTCCTTGAAAATGCAAGACTATAAATGTTATACTAAGATATCAGAAAATTAAATAAAAATGTAGAATTTTTAGTAAATAAAAAAGATATTAAATGCATAAGTAGAGCTGTGTCAAACACTCCCAGCTTACCTTGTTTCCTGCATTTAGGGATTTTTATTTGTTGCCAGATTAGGTGATTCTCAAGAGTACTACTGTCTGAGTGACTGAATCCTGTATATAGGGTGAAAGAAAATTATCTACAAACAAGGTGGAAACTGGACCATGAATGCTTGGTTGTGGACATTGAAGGAATGTCAGACAGTCCTCCAACATCTTGGCTCTGTTCCCACACTACTGTTAAATGTTTCTGAGACACAATGACTCCCCTCTCCTGTGCAAGGTTGGCTTCTATATGGTTGGATATTGTTGCCTATCATGTGAGGACAACCATTCTTCTTCCCATATGTGTTGTTTCTGCAACATCTGGAAAGGCTAGAGAGAAGCTTTCTCCTGTCAAATAATAGTTATACAGAAAGTAGCTAAGTAAAAATGGTGGTAAAAACTATTCACCGTGTTTAAAAAAAAATCTGATATTACAATAAGCAATAGGAGACTTAAAATGACTAAGAAAGCCACAAATATCAGAGAACTACTTTACTGAGTAAACTTTTTAAAAATTTGTCAGGTTACTAAAAATAGAATAAATATAAATTTGTTGAAATGATTCAACATCTTACTTTTCACCCATCCTAGAAACAAAGTTCATATACCAACTCCCACCTTCAAAGTAAGTAAACAGGAATTCTATATATGACCCATCATATAGAATTTAATAAAACTTTAAACACTTAGCATGGATTTCTACCAAGTTGTTCAGACCTTCTTAATACTGCTTGATTAATTATGAATATAACTTTAAATTACCAATTTTATTTTCAGTAATAAGTTTTTGCAGGCAAAGAAAATGCCATATATACTTATCATAGAGGAAAGAATGTGAGATTGATACTTGCAAAATATTATAGCTATTTATTTGTGTGTGTGTGTTTGTGTATGTGTGTGTCTATGTGCACATGCACATCTGTGGATGTATGCCTGTATGCATGAATGTGTGTGCTTGCATGTGTGTATGCTGTGTATATGTTTGTCTGTGATTTTGTTTGCATTTGCAAGAACTTATGTGCACATGTTCATGAAGGTCAGGATGGTATATGGGGATTGGCTCTCCCTTACACCACATGCATCCTAGGGACCAAACTCAGTTTTTCAGGATAAGCTGCAAGTGCCTTTCTATACTGAGCCTGAAATTTCAAATTTAATTCTCACAGTTGTGATATATATATATATATATATATATATATATATATATATATATATCACCAGTAAAGCAGAATTTAAAAAAAAAAGCAATGTCACATTTAATCAGAATGGCAATAAATAAATAAATGCGTGAGAAACTGAGTCTTGATTTTATGTGTTCTGCTATTTACCTCAATTTACCAACCGCATTTCCTGAAGAAGAAATTAATATAATGAATATATGTATGACTTTCAAAATTAGAGAGAATCAAAAACTTATTAGAAGTATTCCTTAAAAAGTAGTGTGTGTAGTGTAGTATCCATCCTCCAAACCACAATAGGAATTAAAAAGCATTAGCATATCTTAGTGAAATTTTAATGCAAGAAAGAAAAAAGGAGATCAGGTTTATCATCACAAATCAATTGGCTACAGCTAGACAAGTACCAGCTAGCTCATACTGGGGAGTAATAAACAAGACTCCATAAAGAATGAATCATGTCAGATTAATCTAATTTCCTTATATGTCAGACTGACTTCTGAGATCAAGGAAAAGTAATAGATTAAATATATCTTGTTGTTAACAAGATTTTCGATGGTGTTCCATTTAACACCATCAATCATTATAAAAACAAAGCAAAACATGGCTGAGTCTGTAGGTAACAGAGGGTTTGGCGTGTGTTCTAAGAGTGTTGAGAAGATGATATTGTTGGCTGGGATGCCTGGCAGGTCATATCAGTTCCTACCCTTCTCCATGATGGGCAGAGTATTTTATGTCAATGGTGTGGCTTTTTAACCATTTGTTTGGGTTTTATTTTGTGTAAGTACCTACATGTACATATGTGTATTAAGTGTGTGCCTGACACTCTTGGAGCCCAGAAGAACTTGTTGACTCTTCTGTATAGTAACAAAAGAGCTGCTAGCCACCCAATGTAGGCATAGAGAATTGCATCCAGCCTCGGAAAGAGCAGCAATCACTCTGGCTGAGCCAGTTCTCCACTTCCTAAAATAAAGATTATTTTCTTAAACCAGGGTCTACTCACAATGTGAGTGAGCTAAGTGAAGAGGAATATAAAGACTGTGAATGGAGCACGTCACTTATAGAGATGCTGTAGGAAGATGACATTGGTGTTATTTCCATCACCATATCAGCTGGAGGGCATTTAGACATGTAAATTACTTTTTAGACTCTAGGATGTGAACATTTTACATTTTATTCATTGCTGGGGTGATTCTACTTAGGATGGCCTCAAATAATGAATTATTGGAAAAATACTCAACACAAATTTAATTGAACAATGAAAAGTAAATTATTTCTGCAGTGTTAAAACAAAAAAGGAACAAATGAAAATTACAGTTTTATATCCAGTTAATTTAGAAATAATAAGCAATCAGTCCTATTTTTATGAAGTATAGTAGGTTTAGTTATTTCTTAACAAGTTTCATACTACAGGTTTATATTTATTCATGTCTATAAAACTTGCCAAGACGTAGTCTAATCTCCTTTAAGTAATCTTTTTTGTATAACACAAAGCTACTTCTGTTTATAATTGGTTTGACATTAGGCTACACTTAAAGATGCTTCCTTTTCACTTAAGCCCAACTTCAAGTGTATAACTCTTTGAAGGTCATATAAGATAAGGCAATTACTCCTGAAAAAATTAGCATACTTATTTTATATGTACATCATATCCATTATACCTTTTATGAAGCAAAATTATTTAATATTAAATTAATTTATAGATACATAGTTTCCACTTTACTTTTTTCTATATGTTCAATATGTGTGCAGTTCGGAAGAAATAGACTGTACAAATTTGTGGCCAGATATTGAGGTATATCCACCTTGCATAAGCTAGGGGTGGTCCTGCTCAACTACAGTTGATTTTTTTGGAGGTAGTTGTGGTTTCTTTCTGCATTAGGCCATTGATTGTGAGTATTTTTTAAAGAATAGATAGATAGATAGATAGATAGATAGATAGATAGATAGATAGATAGATAGATAGATAGATAGATAGATTTATATACTTTGCCTGCATGTGTCTACATGCATGCCCTAATGACAAAGGCTGGAGAGAACATCAGATCCTCAGGAACTGGGCTTATAGGTGGTTGGTTGCAGGAGCATGTGCTCTCCAAACCTGATCTGGAAGCTCCCTGAGAGCAGCCAGTACTCTTATCCCCCAAGCAATCTGTTCAGACTCATGGCTTGTACTCTCAATCTGTTGAGCAATGCAAAGCTGTATTTGGCTCTACAGATAAACGCACTATAACTGAAGCTGAAAATACAATTAATTATACTATTATGACTTCATATTTTAATAGCTTTAATTGTCTGTTATGGAGTTGAGGCATTATGAAACATTATTTAAAGCCGTGAGAATTTTTAATGACAGATGAGACTATTAGGCTTTAGTAACATCCCATTGACCAAATCAAGTCTTCCAGCCCATAGTCAAATATGGTGTATTTTCACAGCATGGATGTGGCAAGTATATGAATATAGTGTTTTCAAACAGGAAATGGAAGTCTGAGTACAGATCTGGAATCCTGGCATTATGGAGGTAGAGGCAGCTGGATCTCTGAGTTAGCTTAATACATAATGAGTTCCAGGTCAGCCAGATCTACACAGTCAAATACTGTGTTTAAAAAGAAACGAATAAAATCAAAATGTCTTACTTTTATTGGAAAATAGATTTTTCTTTCATATAATATATTCCCATCACAGTTATCTTCCCTCCAATCCTCCCAGCTCTGTCCCCAGCAACCTCCCCTACCCTAGGTTTTCTTCCATTCCATTCCCCTCAGAGAAAAACAGGCTTCCAAGAGAGAACAGCCAACCCAAACAAAACAAGGCACAATATGACAAAGCAAAAGTCCTTGTAGCAAGGCTGAAGAAGGCCACCAGATAGGAATAAAAGAGTCCCATGATCAGGCAGAAACATCAGAGATATACTGGGTTCCCAGTGTTAGGAGTCCCACAAAAGCACCAAGCTAAGAGTCGTGGCATGGACACAGAGGATCTGATGCAGACCCTTGCAGGCCCTGTGCTTGTTGCTTGTCTCTAATCTTATCTCTCTATGCTCCTTGCTTCTCCTGCAGCAATCATAGGATCTAGAACTGTTTCCTTATGAACACACCACCACTTCTGATCATAAGCATACTCACTTTCCTTTTATGAAACTCTAGATGGGAATATTTTTTTCCAGAATTATCCATTTATATATTGGTTTTATCACATGTATTTTATGAAAACTGTGTGTGTGTGTGTGTGCATGTGTGTGTGCGTGTGTGTGTGTGTGTGTGTGTGTGTGTGTGTGTGTTTTCCTTGCATTCTCATTGAGAAGATTTGAAAAACAAACAAACAAACACCAATTTATGGACTAAAAATACACTCTCAAAGAATCAGGTGACTGGCCAAGGTCATCCATAGGTCAAGTGCAATCATGGCTTTTTGGTATTCCATTCTGCTGAATCACTCCTTCTCTGCCCTGAATGTTGATTTTAAAATAAGCTGATTCTTAATTTTACCTCCCTTTAATGAATATTCATAAACACAACTGGTTTAAACAAGAAGTAGCTTTTCACCTTTGATGACTGCTGGTGATTTTATGGAGGGATCTCACAACATATCAATGAAGGCATCTTGCCCTGACTGAGCTAAGATTAAAAATAAAGGCTATTTCATTCTTACACACTGATAGCTGGGTAAAGGTTTCATAATAGGTTAAACTGTTGCACAAATCAGATAGAATGCTCAGGTTGTACTGAGGTCACTCTTTTCCAGACCCCTTTCTTGGCTGTACCTGACAATGTCAAACCAACAGAAACACCTAACACCTTGTTCACAGATATTTATTTTATTCCAAGCTCTCAATTGCTATGCCAAAGAATTCAGGTAATATCAATTGTGGACCATTTTTACTATGTGTTTTAAATGTGGTTTTCACTAGAGTGACTCTCTGGTTATGTTCTACTGAGCCTAAATTGGTAAATTTCAGTAATGTGCACAGTGGATCAAGTATTTACTCACAATTGCATGTCAAACTCTTGTTTCTTTATCCCTTTCTTGCCCAAAGATAAGAACTTGATACCCCAAACCAGCGATGGTCAATGCCAGGCATGTTTTTCAGCTCATGCACACTCACATTGCAAAATAGGTCATTAGTGAAACGAAAGTTTAAAATAAGTAGGTGTAGAGAATTCTCCATCAAACCAAAATATTCAATCCTGGAGGGAGGCTATCATCAACTCAAAAAATAGGAAACTTACCAGACTCAGGTGGCGAACTAACCTAAGAGATCTCAGAAGCTCCTGGATCCTACAAGTTTCACAGGCCCCTCCTTCTCCCTGATGTCATATCAGCAATAAGAATGGCCAGGGAAGAGGAGAGTCTCTAGTATGTGAGCTGCCTGTAAGTCATGAAGAGATGCAGCTTTCATGAGTTGTCCTCAATGCCGGAGTAGGCTTCTTGGTTATGCATTTCTTCTGAGTCACTCATATCTGTGTGTGTATGTACCTGTACACGTGAACATGCAAGTGCCTGTGCCTGTTTGCCTGTGTTTGTGTGTGTGTGTGTGTGTGTGTGTGTGTGTGTGTGTGTGTGTGTGTGAATTATATTTACAGGTTAGAGGACAAGTTATAGGAGTCAGGTCCCTCCTTTTACCATATGGGTTCCAGGGATCAAACTCAGGTCCTTGGGCTTGGTCATATGCACATTTATATACTGAGAAATTATTTAGGACAAGATATCTGTCATTTAAAAGAAAAAAAAAACACTCAACAAATTTTTGATTTTGCTCTCAACTGCGGAGCTTGGATAGTGAACTGGGGTTCCTAAACTGACATATATCTTGTATCTCAGAACAAGCTCTGCCGTGAAACATCTCCCCACCAACTTGGGGAATCAGATATTTTCCAATGTCCTATTGGATCATCTAAAAGACAAATTCATTCTGCACTTTCAGGGAGTTGTCACGAACAGCTAATGATGGTGACACATGTTAGAAAATTATACCAGGTAAATGCTTTATAACCAAGCTCTATTTCCAGAGGGTCTCTAGTGCTTAGCCTAATAACTCCAGTTCTTCCCCAGTCACTCCACAGCTGCACTGCAGAGCATTCATGCTGGGAATCAGCAGTTTTCTAGTCCACATGCAAGGACAAGTCTTTTACTGCACGTTTGTATTACATTCATTTGTTCCTTGTCAAAGTCCTAAGGGAACATGCTCCTTATATTGAAGAGTAGTTATTTAGCTTTAAAAAATATGAATCATCACTATTGCATTTTGAAAGTAGATTGAATGAGCAGTCTCAAAAATGAGTATTTATTTGAGCCTCCAGGGACCTATCTATAGCAACAGGAAGCATAATGCTAGGCTTGACACACTAGATATATCCCACATAGCAGAGTTTCATTACAATAATTTTTTTTCCCAGAAAAATCAGAATCCAGTAGAAGAAATGAACTCTAAGTGGCTAGTGTCCTCCCAAACCCACTCTCTCACCTGGCACTACTCTGCTCTTCTGTAAGGCCAGGAGAAGCAACTTATAATGATATATATTTTTGCCCACCTTTAACCCCTTTTAGCAGGAGCTGTGCCATGTCTGCCTCCTGAAACATTAGCCAGATGAACCCTCTGGCAGTTTGTCTATTTCTTCTCATTACACTAATGTGGAAAATGAACTAGGAAGCATGCTTCCTCTCCCGTTAGGCTAGGAACACATTTATAAGGACATCAGCGAGACTGTTCCTTTCATTCTGTCCCCAGATTCTCCCTCAGCAGCTGCATCTCTCTAACCACTTGTAATTTCTCTTCATTATCCTGCAATATGAGGCAAGGGAGACTCTTTTTGTTGCAAGTGGCTATAGACATGACTGTCATTGGGTCCATTATTAGGTCAGTGGTGTGAGCTCAGAGAACAAAGGCAATGGGCATAGTAGTTGGTGGGAGATATTAAAGTCACTAAATTACCACAAAGGACCCAGAGATCATTGCCTTTGTTTTCACAGATCATGAGCAGATACCAAATGGCTTTTGCAAGGTCAAGGAAAGCAGCAGCACACAGAGGGAAGATGCAAATAACTTAAGCCCTTACCACAGCATATTTTCTAAGGTTGAGAGCTGCAGACTTTGTCAGTTTCCTTTACACATCCACCCAGTTAGACTGAGGCCTGATGCTTTACCTGTTTCATATTCACTGTCTTGTTTCCTTTATGTATGTTGATGATTTATTTTACTTCTTCAAACAAGAATAAAAACTTGTCTTTGGGTAATTCTTAGAGAAAGTCTTCTACAACTCTGTGTGTGTGTGTGTGTGTGTGTGTGTGTGTGTGTGTGTGTGTGTGTGTGTGCTTTCACTTATGTACATGTGTATAGGTGTGCATATGTGTATGCATAATTGTGTACATGTATTTGGACACCAGGGATAAATCCTAAATTCCCTAAGTCCCTGTTGTTTATAAGGTGATGTCCACAATATTTTTCAGAGTGATTTTTTTAATTCTGCATATGTGCATGCATATGTATGTGTATGTGCAGTTATATACAGATGGCCACATTGTCCAGAGACACACAGTCATATCTCTTGGAAATGTATTTCCAGGCAGTAGTGAGCCAACAGATTCAGTCTTAAGATGAAACCTTGCTCTTCTTGAAGAACAGTAATTGCTCTTAATTCCTGAGCCTTCTCTTCAGCACCAGTCCTATTTATTGAGATAAGGTCTCTCACTTGTGTGGAACTCACCAAGTACACTAGGCAACCAAGTATCCATCCAGTCCCTGGGATCTTCCTGTCTCCACCTACCCAGCACTGAGATTACAAATCTATACCACCATATCCACCAACAACGTGTACAGTCACATGTAACTGACTTAATGATGCAACTCAACACTTTGGATAAACAAGAACAAGGTAAACCAAAATCCTGTAGCATAGAATAAATAATAATAAAAATCAAAGTAGAAATTTAAAAAATTAAACAAAGAAAAATGGGATCCAGCTCGAGGAGAGGTCACAAGACCTAACATTATTACTCAGACTACGGAGCACTCACAAAAAGGGACCTATAATGACCACCCTCCGAAAGACCCAACCAATGGACAGAAGCTGCCTACTGACCCCTGTGGTTGAATTAAAGAGAAGAAGCTGGAAGAAGCTGAGGAGGATGGTGACTCTGTAGGAGGACCAGCAGTCTCAATTAACCTGTACACCTGAGATATCTCAAATACTGGACCACCAACCAGACTTATATGAGGCCTGAGAAGTAGAGGCAGAGGCAGAGGCAGAGGCAGAGGCAGAGGCAGAGGCAGAGGCAGAGGCAGAGGCAGAGGCAGAGGCAGAGGCAGAGGCAGGAAAGGTGCCTTTAAACCCATGTACCCACAAGGTGAAAGTGCACACACATAAACACTTCTTTCTTTGTCTCTGTCTCTCTGTCTCTGTCTCTCTGTCTCTGTCTCTCTGTATCTGACTCTGTCTCTCTCTTTCTGTCTTTGTTTTTTCTCTCTCTTTCTCTATCTCTCTCTCTCATGCGAATAAACAAGCTAATAAGTAAATAAAAGTAACCCTTTCCACATCAGGATATAAACATATTCTTGTTCATCTAGTAAGAGAGTATTCTGATTTATTACCAAATTATCTAGTATACTTCATAGTTCAAATAATACCAAAAATAATAGCAGCTGATATAAAGTCCCCAACACATATACAACTGAGGACTGCCAGGTCTGCATTCATTCAGAGAAGATGCACCTAACACTCAAGAGACTGGAGGCCCCAGGGAGTTTAGAGGTCTGGTCGGGTTGAGGGTGGGGACATCCTCACGGAGACAGGGGTGCAGGCAGAAGGTATAGGATGTGGTAGAGTAAAAGAGTAAACCAAGGGGAGAATAAAATCTGGAGTGTAAATTAATTAATTAATTAATTAATTAAAAAAAAGAAGAAAAAGAATCAACCAAAGAGCTTTAAAAAAAATGATGAGTAAGATGAAAAAACCCTTAGCTCAATTAACCAGGGAAAGTAGGAAACCCAAATTTACCAATTCAGAGACAAAAATTAGCACCTAAAATAGGTAACAAAGAGAGTCAAAAGTTTATAAAGAATTGCTTTAAAAACTAATACCTTATTAAGTTACAAAAGCTAAAGGAAACTGATAAGTCTCTAGAACCACTGAAGTTAAACAAGAAAGAGATCCACAACTTTAATAGCCTTATAATAAATCAAGAGATTGAAACAGTAGAACATGTCTGCTGAGGGTCCTTGTGCTTACAAAGCACACAGGACACCAACTAGTTACCTCTCCAGTCCCTACTATGTTTAAATACAGGAAAAAGATAATCAGAATTTACATATATATTTTCCAGGTCCTTTATTATACTTACTCATGCAAGCCTTACAAACAGGATGTCTCATTCTCCCCATAAGTAGGGCACTAGACTATATCAAGTTTGCATCAGGTAACTGGACTCTGTGAGTCTGAGGCCACCTCTAATTTTAGGATCATTTTCTCTAAATTTCTACTGCACTCAGTGTTCAATCTCTCTTCTCCTTAGGGTGTTTTCTCAATCTGATCCACATCACAGCACCACCCATCCCATCCCTACCTCTTCCCTTTCTTATCCTGTTTTCCTTGTCAGCATGTCATTATTATTTGTGACATTCTAATATTGTGTCATTATTATTTGTGACTGTACGTTTTTTATTGATAGATCTATGTTTCCATTTTATTCTCTTTTTCAGTCATAACCTAGAAATGATTTGATGAGGTTGGTATAACTGTTTTTTTTTAAACCAAATTATCTAAAATAAGCATATCTGATCATGGAACTGGATCAATATTCACCTAAGTTTCATCTTTCACACTACTCTGTGATACTGAGGTTGTTGTTAACCTCTTGATCTTGATTCTAAATCCCTAGGAGATGAACCAATTACTTACTTGAGAAGACCTTTCATATCAGTAAATAAGACAACTTTCCAGCTCTGCTCAAGGCTGAAGCATTTATTTTTATTTGTTTATAATTGAATAGTATGATCATTTCTATGACTTAGGTACAAAAAAAAATGCCCAGTGGAATATCTCCATCCAATCTTCACCCTGACTCTCAGGTTCTTATCAGGATGTAAGCATAAATTTTGGCCACACTTCTTAAGTCAAAGCATGAATGACTATGACTGGTTAGCATCTTCTTGTACATCATACATAAGTAGTTGCATACCTGTAAAATGAATGGCTCACTGGTCAATGTGGCTTATAGTTCACATTTGAGAAATTATCTTAGATCTCCAATATCCAAGTAAACCTAGGTGAGCATCTCTGCCTCTCTGTAATCTCAATGCTTCCAAAGCAGAAAGAGGAACCCTAGGAGACGTTATCCATCAGACTAGCCAAATTGGTATGATCTAAGACTCTAGAGGTGACACTGTTTCAGTAAATAGACTGAAAATGGATAGAAAAACACCTGATCGTTGGTCAATATCCGACCCCACACATAGAAAAGGAAAGGTGCCTTCAAACCCATGTACCCAGAAGGTGGGCATGCACACACATAAACACTTGTTTCTTTGTCTCTGTTTCTCTGTCTGTCTCTCTGACTCTGACTTTGTGTCTCTTTCTGTCTTTGTTCTCTCTCTCTCTCTCTCTCTCTCTCTCTCTCTCTTTCATGCAAATAAACAAGCAAATAAATAAATAAATAAACAAACAAAAGTAACACTTTTTACATCAGGGTATAAACTTGTTCAGCTAGTCAGAGAGTATTCTGATTTATTACCAAATTATCTATTATACTTCACAGGTAAAATTAATACCAATATTACATATAAGTCTTAGCACACCACTTAAGCTGCTGAGTATTAACTGACATTGTTGAAACCCCAGCAAGGGCTTCTTCTCTTTATATACTGACCTCACCATGATCATGGATTCTACATTTCTCCAGAAGAAACCTAATCCTCTCCTATGCTTTGCTTCTGATTCTATGTCTCTTTGCATAGCTGCACTGAAAATGCATTATTTTAAAGCCAATTCATTTCTTTTTATCTTTATGAAGTAATTTTATAGTCCCTTCTTCTGTCAATCCTGATACTTTATTTTATTTCTCATGTTCATTAAAGTCCATGTGATTTTTTCCACTTTATCTGTTTCCAGGTGTCCCAGAGTGAAAGAGGTGAAAGACAATGCTTATCCATTCTCCTGGATCTTGTGGATATTTGTTATACCAGGGATTTAGCTACTAAAGCAGGGCTACTTATCACATATGGGAATTCTTTTGTTCCCTTTCCTTTCCTTTCCTCTCCTCTCTTTTCCTCTCCTCTCCTCTCCTCTCCTCTCCTCTCCTCTCCTCTCCTCTCCTCTCTTTTCCTCTCCTCTCCTCTCCTCTCCTCTCCTCTCCTCTCCTCTCCTCTCCTCTCCTCTCCTCTCTTACTGGAGTCAGTTCTCTCTAGAGACTGAGTTCAGCTCAGCAATCTTAGAAGCAAATACTCTTACACACTGAACCAGTGAACACTATTTAATGATGAAGAATATACTTTCATTGAACTCTATTCTTTGGAAGGGAAACACTAGATTTCATATGACTGACTTCATATTTAGTAGTGGCTCTTTTCAAAAGGTAGCATAAAGCCTTACATGTCTCCAACAGTAGGACAACACAAGAACTCTAGACATGTCTATTCGATCTCAAATTTTGATGACCTGTTAAATATAATCATGTTCCCATCAAATAACAGGTGCCTGAAAATTTATAACAAGTCTCAAAATTGTATTGTTTGTTTCTGCCATTCATATTTTCTGCTTCCTCCATTTTCCCCTTCCCCTCCCTCCTCCTCCTCCTCCTCCTTCTTCTTCTTTTTCTTCTTCTATTTCTTCTTCTTCTTCTTCTTCTTCTTCTTCTTCTTCTTCTTCTTCTTCTTCTTCTTCTTCTTCTTCTTCTTCTTCTTCAAGACATGATTTACTCTTTAGCCCACAGTGTCTTGGACATCACATCAATCCTCCTGACTCAGCCTCACAAGTTCTGAGATTACAGCATGTGCCACCATGTCCAACTCTTTTGCTCATTTCTGATTGATTGTCTACCTTTACTTTTAAAAAATTAGCTTATGATGTTTATTTTGTTTTGTTTTGTTTTGTTTGTTTGATAGAGATATAGGGTCAGTGATGTCTCAGGAGTCATCCTTCTGTTATATCTGGAAACCTGAATTTGATTCTTGAGAGTCATATGGCAGAAAGAGAGAAGTAACTTTTGAAAGCTTTCTCTGAACTCCACACATGCTCTGTTGTATGGACCCAGAGGTACACACACACACACACACACACACACACACACACACACACATGCACATACTCTGTAAAAAGTGTAAGATATCAGTTCTTGTGAACATTCTGTGGGGTTCATATGTCTTACACCAGCTTATGGTTAATTTCATTTACTTTGGGTATTTTGGACATTTAAGTCACCTAGCTGTACTGAAATGTAATGTAATGTGTTTTAGAGATTTAAATTTTGACTGAAAAGTTTGTTTAGACCTAACAACCACTTGTTTAGTTGTTTAGTTGCTAGTTAAGAGCACATTCTGTTCTTTCAGAGGGCCTGGGTTTAATTCCCAACATCCTCATGGAGATTCATAATCACTTAGTAACCTCAGTTCCATAGGATCCAATTCTTTTTTTCTAGCCTCTGTGGACACAAACATATATGGTGTGCACGCACACACACACACACACACACACACACACACACACACACCTTTCTCTCTCTCTCTCTCTGTCTCAAATAAATAAATAAATAAATAAATAAATAAATAAAATATTTTGAAAAGAATTTTTGTCTGGATTCAATTATATAATATGTTTATATTTATTATATATAATAAGTGAGTCACTCTGAGATATTTTATCTTTCTCTTCTAAAGTTTGTTCTTTCATGTTATCTTTTCTGTTTTACCTAGAAGGATGTTTCTTTCCTTTACAACTCTTCCCATTCATTGTACTCACAGAAATTGTTCAAATACAAGAAAAGATTTACATTCTTGCTGCATACATCTATGTAGCTTTTACTATATATGCTTTGTATTTCATCTTACAGATTTTTATGATGCTGAGGTGAATGAAACTGAAGGCCTCCCACACACTAAGAAAACACTCTACCACCTCAGTGTTTTCTGTTACAAATCATACTCAGAGGCATAGCTATGTATATATGATAATACTCTATTCATGTAAAATATTAAATCATGCATGTTTTTTTAAATTTCATAATTCTTGCCCACATCATTTGATGTCTTATTTGTATACCCTCCATAAAGTTTCATGTTGTATTTATAATTATAAATATGAAGTACCTTGTCAAGTTCCATAAAACATTTTGGAGAAATTTTTACAGAAAATATAATGACCCAATATAGCAATTTGATGAGAACAACTCTGTGTGACTGTGTGCATGTGTGAGCTATTTACTAACTCTAATTTCACATATTAAATTTCAAATTCACATTTGGTCTTATCAATATTATCTATAAAAATAGTCAGAGATCATTGAACAAAATAACATTAAGTCACTGATTGCAGTATGGCATTTTTGCAGATCAATATTGCACATTTTTTGCTAATAAACAGTAAATGAATTTGCTACTATTATTAAATTGTCTCATCATACACATATGTACATGTGTGCCAGTATATGGAAACCTTAAACATGATAGTGTTGATAGATGCCCAAAACAGAAACTCTATTATTTATTTCTAATAATTTATATAATTTTTAATGGCTACGTTTCAAGAAGCAATACAGGTTTTCAAATGCAATGCCAAGTTTTTGAGAACTAACTATAACAAGTCAATAAAATTTCTTCTTAAGGCTTTTATTATAACTGAGGGGGTGTACGTATCCCACGGCATGAACATTGAAGTCAGAGTACAACTTACAGAAGTTGGTTTGCTTCTTCCATTGTGTAAGTCTTAGAGATTAAACTCTGAACATCAACTTTGGCAGCAAGTGTGTTCACCCACTGAGCCATCTCACTGGCCCTAAAATGTCTTTCTTTTTTAAGTAGACATAACAGTATTATAATGGTACTACTCTTAGTAGTACTAAAGAATATAGTTATGCATGATAATCAGTTACTTTTTGTCCTTCCTTAATTTCCTCTGCATGTACAATAACTGATATCTATAATTTTAAAATCTTGGCAGCAATTACAGAATTGGGATATGAGTATTCAATTAATACAGACCAGCCCTATGGAGACATGTCTCAATTTAAAGTAGTTTGACTTAAATTAGTGTGAAATTAAAGAGCTTCTAAATTAGAAATTTCAAAAAGCAAACCCTTCATTCATCTCTTAATTTAGAATTAATTCTTTGGAGAGTTCACTCGGGTCAAGTTTAATCAGTTACCATCTGGGAGGCTTGTGTTCCAACAGAAAGCAACTCTGATGTTAATGTATATGGAATTGTACCAATTATGAGGGGAGGGTGAGTCTAGGGATGGAATTCTCATAAGCTTCTCCTCTGCCTTCTAGTGATACATTGTGTACAATGCTAATCAAGGCAGGGAAGTTCTGGTGTAATTTGATCTTTCTCACCTATAAGATTCTATAGTAGAAACTGCGTCTTGTCTTTGTTGCCTTGCTTGATGTATAATGTGACTCTTAGGGGTAGAGGGAGGGCTTGGTGGGAAAAGGCACTTGCTGTCAAAGCTGACAACCTGAACTTAATCTTATGGGTGCACAGAGCAGAAGAAAAGAAGTGACTCCCACAGGTTTTCTTCTTCCCTTTATATACTTATGGTGGCACAAGCACAGCTGTACATGCATGCACACACACATGCACACATACCTACAAAATAAATTAAATAGTTAAAAACATTTTTTTGTTGTTGGTTTTTCGAGACAGGATTTCTTTGTATACCTTTGGCTGTCCTGGAACTAACTCTGTAGACCAAGATGGCCACGAACTCAGAAATCCATCTGCCTCTGCCTCCCAAGTGCTGGGATTAAAGGTGTGTGCCACAACTGCCCAGTTTAAAAACAATTCTTAATGTGTGTTGAGTAATAAAGCTGAAGAGATGATTCAGAGGTGAAGAGTGCTAACTGTTCTTCTAGAAGACGTGTATTTTGTTCTAAGGACTTACATCAGATTAGTCCCAACCACCTGTTGGGACCTGCTCTAAAGGATGCTCATAAATAAATTTGGATCCTCATAACAGCTAACAGCGATGAAGAATTATCCTGTCCCAGCTTTTCCTTCAGATCTTTAGATGATTGATTCACTGATAGATCTTGAAAATTAAACACAATTGCTCAATGCTTGTATTATTAGTTGTATTTTCTATCAGCTTTAAGTTCCCAAGCATCTTAGAAGACACAAGGTAACATGTATGTGCTTATTTTCATAGCAGTGTTTAATAACTGTTTTCTGAAATGAACCACTGCAATAGCTTAGCTAATCACTATGGAGTATCGCCATAAATACTACAACTCATGCTCTTAGGAACCCATCATGGGTCTCCTTAATGTAGGGCAATGAATGCATTCTAAAGAACTCATGGGGGGTATGTCCTAGTTTCATTTCTTTCTTTTTTTTTTTTTTTTTTTTTTGAATTTTTTTCAATTTTTATTAGGTATTTCCTTCGTTTACATTTCAAATGTTTTCCCAAAAGTCCCCTAAACCCACCCCTATCCCCCTCCCTGGTCCCCTACCCACCCACTCCCACATCTTGGCTCTGGCATTCCCCTGTACTGGGGCATATAAAGTTTGCATGCGCCTCTCTTCCCAGTGATGGCCAACTAGGCCATCTTCTGCTATATATGCAGCTAGAGACATGAGCTCTGGGGGTACTAGTTAGTTCATATTGTTCTTCCACTTATAGGGTTGGAGACCCCTTCAGTTCCATGGGGTACTTTCTCTAGCTACTCTTTTGCTATGAAAACATGAGGATCAAAAAACAAATCAGAGGAAAAGGGTATTTGTTTTAGTTCACAATTCCAAAACAATACACTCCATCATTATCCTGGAGTCATAGCATAGACAATGATGTCACTAACTTTTATCCTAGGTATTCCCACATAAATTACAGTAATATACCATTGGCATTCCCACAGGGCAACCTGAACTAGACAGTCTTTCATTGATTCTGGATTCTCACTGATAGAATCCAGATGATTCTAGATGATTCTAGGTTGGGTCAATTTGTTGAAAATTAAGCCAACTATCCCAGGCACTAAACAACTTTCCTCAACATTTTCCCCATCCTTTGGTGTGTAGCTCTTTGATGAACAACAACAACAAAAATGTTTTATTAGATATTTTCTTCATTTATATTTCAAATGCTAGCCTGAAAGCCCCCTATATCCTCCCCCCACCCTGCTCCCCAACCCACCCACTCCCACTTCCTGGCCCTGGCATTCCCCTGTACTGGGGCATATACTCTTTGCAAGACCAAAGGCCTCTCCTCCCAATGATGGCCAACTAGGCCATCTTCTGCTCCATTAACCACTAAGTTGTTTCTCCAACCTCAGCTTATCAGTTTCTGCCTCTGTTACTACCTCAGAACTAAACAAGAAAAATGGATATGCTTCCCAAACCCACCACAAGAAGTCCAGTTAGCTTGCCTCCACCATAATCATGTCGAGCACTTCTACACAGAGTCTAAAGGGCACCTTCTCTTGTCTTATCTATTAAGCATCCTACTCCTCTGCCTGCCTTGGAGTCTCTGCCAAATACAAGTGATATTTGCTGACTCCCTTACTTACAGAAAGGACAGAATGAATTGTCTTTCCCTGTTCTCTTAGGTTGACTTCATTTATTTCCACACCTTCATAAACAACCATTAAGCTTCATGTCTTTCGATAAACTGGGGAGTTTTATTGCTTGTTTCCAGCCTAGAGAAAGCCATGGAAAATTGGATGTCTCATTACTTGAAGACAACAAAATCTTCCTTGTGGCTCTGAGACATATTATTGCTAAACACATCTGCCCAAAAGTGAGTAATAGCATTATTCCTAGACTTTTGAAATAGCCACAAGAATCTTTTTATTCTACTTTTTTTTTTTTTCGGTCAGAAATAAGACTTAAATGAAGTATTTCAATTTATTTGATAAAACATGCCATTAGAGAGGAAAAAACAGCAAATGCCTTCCCTTGAGTAGTTGAGAGTCTTGTGATATTCCAAACCTATTCTACCTATTCTAAAACATTATTTTCTCCTGCCATGTTCTTGCAGTGGTGTCTTCTTCTCTTGACTGTCTATCTTTAGAAAATATTGATAGAGACTCAAGATATGAGAATTGGAATTCAGACTCATGAGCCAGGCTACCATTGTAACAAACCTAGCTTTACTAGTTATGAACTTTCCTATATTTGTCAAATTCTGGAATAAAGGAGATACCACCTCTCCTTACATACACTTCTTCAAAAATGTGTATAATGGCTTAGAGAGAAGATTCAGTTTTTCAGAGTACTGGTTGGTCTTTTCAAGTACTTAGGTTTAGGTCCCAGCCTGGTTTATGCAGTCCCACATGGCAGCTATCAGCTAATTACAATTCTAGTTACAGGGGATTTGATATGACTTACTGACTTCCTCAAACACTGCATGTACATGCAGGCAAGTACTCAAAGACATAAAATATAAACAAACAAACAAACTAATACTTTTAACATTGATCTAATGATTTCATACAAAGAATATTATAGTATTGAGGATTATGTAAGAAAATCTGTGCAAGGATTTGGCAATACTTCCTGCAAGATGAAGCCTTTGGTAAGTGTTTCTGATAACATTGAATAGATGCTTGCTGTACAAGCATGAGTTCAAATCTCCAGAATCCATTCAAAAATTTGGGAATGTCTATAAGCTCAGTGCTGGTGTGGTAACAAAGGAGGCTCACTGAGACTTAGTGACTATATATATCCAGGTTCAGTGGGAGACACTGTAGCTGTGGATTAAGGCAGAGACTGATAAAGCAGGACACATAGCATCCCACCCTTGCCTTCACTCTCACACTCAAGACATACACTCCCACCACAGGACACACCCAGTAAGTGACCACTCCTGGCGACTCTCATCACTGCAAACAATGGAGCTTTCTGCAATCATACCTGCAATTCTCCAGTCTGCATCCCATTCCCCACACCTTGCTGAAGTATTACCATCTCGGAGAGCTCTCACTCTAAAATGTTACTTTTCAGGGGAATAATCACATTAGCCTGCAGAGGTTAAACATAAACTATTCTGTATAAAAAAACAAAAGTAATAGCAGTAGTTTAAAAAACCTCAAAAGTCATTGTCAAGTACTATAAGAATACTCCTCACAACTTGAAAACATTACATTTAAGTGTTCTCCAATGGTTATCTTTTTTCTTTCTTTCTTTCTTTCTTTCTTTCTTTCTTTCTTTCTTTCTTTCTTTCTTTCTTTCTTTCTTTCTTTCTTTCTCTCTTTCTGTTTAGAGGGTGTTCATCTGAGTGCAATGCTGTGGTTCCTTACAGAAGCCAGGAGAGAGTGCCAAACCTCCAGCACAAGAGTGTTAAGTGGTTTTAAAAAACGCAGTATAGGAGCTAGGAACTGAACTCCTGTCTTCTGAAATACCCAGTACAGGCTCTTATTGTCTCTTCCCTGCTCCCCCCCCCACAATGAAAATAGAATTCCCTTTTTAAAATTTAACATTCAGTGCTGCTAAACAAAGAAGACACCAATCTCACTTCAAAAGTGAAGAACCCGAGGCACATTGAGCAGAATTTCTTTCCTTTGACCAAGGAATTGAAAACTGGGCCTTCTTTTAAGATAACCCTGTGATTGCTAGATGGTAAGATGGTTGTAAACATGAATATTGCACTCGTAGGGTCATACAACTACCTGCTCAATAACTAATAACTGATGGATTTGGAGAAAAGGACAGTCTTTGATCCCAGTTGTGTATAAACACTGATTCCACCAAGATTCAATGGATAATTCCAAACATGAGGCCAAAGGGATGGTAGTAATTAAAATCAGAGGGTCATGAAACAAAACAAAAAGACATGGATGTGGGAAAGGGATGAGTAGGGATGAGGGGGATGATAGAGGTGTGATGGAGACAAGAAAGAAGAGAAAACAATGCACTGTGTCTATATATACAGTAGTGAAATAACAAATGCAACCAATAAAAAAAGAAAGGTGGGTCAGAGCATGGGTAGCTAGAAAGTTTAAAATATTTACTATTTGTCCCTGTATAATGAGAAATATTTATGAGTCCAAAGATCACAGAATTTATCTAATGTTATAACGGGCTTTAATGGGATATAAAGACACAAAGTACCAACTTTTAACCACTACAATATTTTGCTATTTTCTGTTTTGTTGTTGGTTGTATGAGCACAGGATCCTTCCTTTAATATTGGCTATAGAGTCAATGATGTGGATATCGTAAGTAGATGTTCATTAAATTCAACTCTGGTATAACATTCTCTGATTCAATACCCTGTTTATTTCCTCTAGCTCTTGTGATCTTGGAGCACATTTGCAGCTATATCTACATAGAATCTCCTAATATGCTTACATGGTTTGCATTTCTTTCAAATTTTACTCAGATTGAAGTGATTTTTGAGAAAGAAGGGTTTTGATTCCATTTAGAGATATCTGCTCATCCAACTACCATTTATATGTTTCTGTACATTGCTCCTCTGCTTAAATTGGTTTTGCTTTTTTGTTTATTGGAATATAGGTCATTGAGTTTACTTAAACATGCAATGCTATATATTTTCCTCACAAATTTGATAACCCATCAGTTTGGTGCATAAATACATTATTTCCATAAGTAAAACACCCCACCTTTTGTAATGGAAGACAGATTGCATGGAAAACATAAGACTTCTATTCTAGAACATTACTGTCAATTTGTGTTGAGAACAGCTCCTTTACCTGCCTCTTTGGAAGTATTTAGCGTAATTAAATTCTGTGCAGTTATGATTTTAAGATAATGACTTATTCTGCATGGGCTTGCCAAGTAGAGAAAAGTGCCAGGTTCCTGCAACATCAGTCATTAGGGAATGATATTCACAGTTAGCCAAGCATCTTACCTGCATAAACCACAGTATTGTGTATTCTCCATGGTTAACTTGTTTCTGCTGTTATTGAGTTTGCCACAGGACTTGTTAAAAGACTTCTCCTGTCTCATTGAATTCTCCTTTAATCAAGAATTGTAAAACAATAAAATCTACACAGCAAACAAAACAAAACAAAACAAAACAAAACAAAACAAAACAAAAGAAAACAAAACAAAAAGAGTATTCCAGGAAAGAGCTATTAACATGTGTAAGAGAGAAATAAAGTGCAGTGTAAAGAAAATTTGTCTGACATTTGCTTTTAAGATTTATATTATTTATTCTTCCCTCTCTCTCTCTCTCTCTCTCTCTCTCTCTCTCTCTCTCTCTGTGTGTGTGTGTGTGTGTGTGTGTGTGTGTGTGTGTGTGTGTGTGTGTGTGTAAGATAGAAGACGTCAATATATTTCCTGTGGCTGGAGTAACAGGCAATTATGAATTGCCAAAGTTGGGTCCTGAGTACAAAACTCAGGTCCCCTGCAAGAGCAGCAAATGTTCTTAACTTATGAGTGATCTGTCTGGCCCCGGATGATAATTCTCTTTAAATAGTACCTAGTCTCTTTTCTTCTTTCTCTTTTTCCTTTGGTCATTATTTCTCTGTATATGTGTCTCTGTCGCTCTCTTCTTCCTCCATCAAGATCAAAACATGATGTGTTCTTTTAGTCTCAGAAGGGTAGTAGTATCACCAAATAGAGTGTTCTGATGATCTAGGGTAGACCCCAAAATTCTAGTACAAAAACAGACTCAATGACTTAGTTTCCTTAAAACATGTCTGTCCCTCTCAATATTTCCTAGGCTCTATGAATGTGAAGGTTAATATAGATTGTCAGGTTAACAGGTTCCAGAGACACCTAAGAAATAAGTCATTGTGAATTCCTGGGTACAATTATCTAGACTAATTTAGGTGGGAAGACCCAGTTTATGTTTGGGTAGCACAGCTCTGTGACCTGGGTCCATGTTCTTTAAAGAAAGAAAAAATTAAGTTTAAAGGAATATTTTCCTTTAACTCATAGCTCTGGATTCAATGAGACTACCACCTCAAGCTCACATGGTCATAAGTTCATTCCCTATCGGGATGGACTGTGCCCTCAAACTGTGTGCCTTTTCTGTTGCTTTTGTCAGAGTGTTTCATAACAATTACAGGAAAAGGAAGCCATACAAAGGAAGATCTATTAGTGTTTAAAGTACCTATAATTGGCAACTTAGCAAATGCAGACTCAGTGCAAACTTCACCCTTCCCCACTTATATCATTCACAGCTCTCTCAGAAAAACTAAGTCTAATAATCCTTGCCGAAGTGAATGGAGTTACATTGAAATTTGATGTTTAAGAGTTCACTTTTTATTTTTAATTATGTGCTCATGTATGTGTTTCTCTGTGTGTATTAGCACACATGAGTTAATTGCCTCTAATGGTAAGAAGACAGAATTGTCTACCCTAGAACTGGACTTACAGGAAGTTGTGAGCATCCATAGGAGCCAAAGTTGAATCCTCTGTAAGAGTAATACACATTTTTAACTGTCTAGTCCTCTCTCTAGCCTTGATCTGTATGTATTTAATTTCTCTTTATTGTCTTACTGCACAGGCTACTACTTCTATCCCAATATCATTAGTACTTCAAGTGAAAGTAATAACATGATTCGCAGTCAAAATATGACTTTACTCCTAGGCTTCCTCTTGAAATCATTAAATAATTAAAATAGTACTTCTCTTGTTCCATTGTCCAAAAGTTATTTTTATATACATGTCATTCTGTGTTAGACATTTGTTTTCTAATATGAAACATTTTTTTATTATAGTTATTTTTTATTAGATATTCTCTTCATTATATTTCAAATGCTATCCCGAAAGTCCCCTATACTCTCCACTGGCCCTGTTCCCCCACCCACCCATTCCTGCTTCCTGGCCCTGGCATTCCTCTGTACTGGAGCATATGATCTTCACAAGACCAAGGGCCTCTCCTCCCATTGATGACTGACTAAGCCATCCTCTGCTACATGTGCAACTAGGGCCACAGTTCTGGGAGGTACTGGTTAGTTCATATTGTTCATCCTCCTATAGGGTTGCAGACCCCTTCAGCTCCTTGGTTCCTTTCTCTATCTTCTTTATTAGGGGCCTGGTGTTCCATCCAATAGATGACTGTGAGCATCCACTTCAGTATCTGCCAGGCACTGGCATAACCTCACAAGAGAGAGCTATATCAGTTTCCTGTCAGCTAAATCTTGCTGGCATATGCAATAGTGTCTGGGTTTGGTGGTCATATATGGGATGGATCACTGGGTGGGGCAGTCTCTGGATGGTCCAGAGCACAGGGCAGCACCAGACCCTTTGTAAGGTCCAAATGTTACTTCCCCATCAACAGACTCACACAGTTCTCACCAATAAATTAAAACCTAATAAAATTAATTTCCTTCACTTTTTCCTAGAGACAAACTTAGCAACAGAATATTGACAAATGTTTCTACCTCTATCAAGTTTTTTTTTTCCTAATTACACTTATTCCTACTTAAAGAGATCAGAGAAAGGATGTAAATGGCTCTCCAAGACTGCCCTCTTCAGCAAGTGATACATATCTTTTAAAGTCACTGCAGTTGCCTAAAATTTTGAGTAATGCTAGCTATCCAGTCCATATTTTCTTTGTGTATTTCCTGAGTACTTGCTAATCATGCAGAAGGTTGGATTCAATTCCCAATATACATATTCAGCATCTAACAAATGTCTGAGACCTCAGCACCATGGCAATTGAAACCATCTTCGGACCTTTACANTATATATATATATATATATATATATATATATATATATATATATATATATATATATATATCTCACATTTCTGTGCCCGAATTCCTGATCCTAGCTATCATACTCTTGACCCTTAAACATACATCAACATTACCAAACTATAGTGGAAGCCTGCACTGTTTGGAAACAAAGATGTTGGTCAGAAAAATCAAAGTGTATTAGTTTACTTTTTAAATCTATCTGGTAAACTAATCCATTCCTGAGTAGAAAAAGGCAAGTATCTAGCATGTAAACTTGATTTTATAGAAATCTACCAAAAGATGGATTTTTTATGGTATTTCCAATAATTATAAAGCATATAAAATATTTCAATTAAATTATCTTTCTGGCAAATAGAAAATAGCTCACACCTACTTTTGTCTATTTGTTTGGGTTTTGTCTTACAAAATTTAGAATACAAAATAGCTTAATACCATACATATCAATGAATTTCATTTTCCTTCTTCAATCCCTAGAACAAATACTTCACACTTCCATTTTGTTCTTAAACTAAAGAGAAAATCATATGCTCATGGTTTCTTCCTCCTAATCCCAGGCAGTTCTCCTTGACATTGCATGTCTCACAATCACCTCATCTCTTACTTAGTGAGCTGTATGTGTTTTGGATTTGTTTTGTTTTCATTATAGATACAGCCCAAGGCAATCTCAGTTCTGTGCAAGTGTCTATCTCCCTAAGAGGCAACAATGTATGCTTCTTAATGTGTCATCCCTTCCCATTAGAAATGAAAATTTCCTTTTCTCCAAGGGAGTCTCAATAGGAAAAAAACTACTCTCAAGTGTAGGCTGCATGCCCAGCACTAGATGGCCAACAGAGGAGGAACACAAAGGGATCTTCAGAGGTTCCTTTTATTGTCTTGTAATGTTCTATCAGGGCTTTTCTTTTATAAATATTTGTATCTTGTTACTTTTTGTATTTTATTTTTAACTTACTTATAATTTTCTTCTCTCCTTTTACCCTACAGGTACCTTGCATATATATTAAAATTTCTTTTCGTTTAGTGTTTTTATTGGATTTCTTAATGCGTGAACATGTGGGACTCTGTTATTTGTTTCTTCTCGTGGGTTCTTTTCCTTCTGTTTGTTTTATATTATTCTAATGTATTAGTTTTTTGTTTTATCTTATTTTATTTTATTATCATCTCTAAGAAGCTTGTTAGTTTTTCAGTGAGATTCAGAAAGGTGGTAGATCCAAGCAGGAAAGGAGGTGGAAAGGAAGTGGGAGGAGCAGAAGGAGGGGAAACTGAAATTAGGATACATTTATGGGGAAAAAAATCTATTCTCAATAAAAGGAGAAAAATAGAGATAAGAAATGAAATTCCTTCTCAAAAGATAACTAGTGTTACCTATTAGTCTTACTAAATCATCAGCCTTCAGAAGCTCTTTTTTAAAAAACCACCACATTGTGTGCCCTGTCCATTTTCAGTCTCTAGCTCTTGCTAGGTTTCCAATTCCTCCTGCCACCACAGCTCCTCTCCAACTGTGCTTTGTCTCTCTGTGGCTCATTGCCCTCTATCTTTAATGTGGGTCAACATTTTACAAACTAGTTCAAATTGAGCTCATTACTTTTACATTACCCATAGTGTTCACGTTGACTATTTTCCTCTGTTGCTCTCAAATTTTCATAAACCTCATTTGAATTTCAGCATTATGACCAAGTAAAATCCATTTCTACAAGACTACATTTCTCTTAGTTTCTCAACTCTGATGCATATTTGAATCCCTTCTTACTTTCTTTAGGTATTTTGCTTCTTGTCTAGAGGATCCCTAGATTACCAAGCCTTTTAATTTCATGTGCAATCAAAGAGGAGAAAACCTTGCTGGTGTCACAAAAGAAAAGATATGTGTATGTATATATATATATATATATATATATATATATATATATATATATATATGAATATGCATACACACATATAATGTTCACAAACCACTATAACTAAGAAAATTTCAAATTTTAACTGTTATAAACTTAGTCTAAGAATCAAAATATCATTAATTATTTTTCTTGCTACTTTATCTAAATATCCAACAAAAAGCAAGTTAAGAAAAGAAGGGTCTATTCTGGCTTATAACTCACAGAGATGTATCCCTCATCATGGGGAAGACATGGTAGTAGGATCACGATGCTCACCGGTCACATTTCATTTGCAGTCAGATAACAAGTAGGGCCTGGATAGGACCTTATAACTCTCCCCCAGTGATACAATTCTTTCTGTTAGCAATACTCCATTTTTTGACCTTTCCAAAACCACCTTATCAACCAGAGGCCTAGTGGTGAAACACACAGGATTATAGGGAATATTTTAGAATCAAACCACATCAAATATAGTTAGCATAAAATCAGCCTCAAAGAATGTTTACTCAACTGCTAGAAGTAGTTGTTGTACCATTGCTAGGACACTGATTATGGGTGAAGAGACACACACACACACTTTTACCACTTAGGTGCTGGTCAATGAACATCTGCACTATAACAATAGTCTATAGTGTTCAATGCAATGGTCCCCAATCACATGAATGACCCGAGTTAAACAAACTAACAAAAAAGAGGTTGTAGCCATTAAAATATCATCTCAAAGATCAGTAGTTAGTCTCAGGAATGTAGTTTTCTGGAAAGTAGATATGAACAATGCAGGCATTAGACTTAAAATAAGTTCTTGGAAATTGAGGAAAGATTTATATGGAATCTTATTAGAAATTCTATTTTGGAATTTTCTAGCAATTATTTTTGAAGCACACGCAGACACATTATAAGAAGGGGAGATTTGTTTGACTCACGGTTTCAAAAGTTTTACTTCATAATGAAAGTGAAAGCATGAGGAAGTTCATAGTGACAAGAACAGGCAGCCTTGGTTATTGACAGGTTGTTGAACTTGGACAAACAGAGTGGGACAAAGCACAAAGGAGATTCAAAGACTCACCTCTCTTGACCTACTTCCAGCCAAGACATGGGCAAAGCAGCAGTTCTCAATCCCCACAGGGGTTGTATACCAAATATCCTGCATATATTATGATTCATAACCATAGCAAAATTTGTTATGAAGTGACAATGAAGTAATTTTATGGTTGGGCATCACCAAAATATGAGAAACTGTATTAAGAGGTTGCAGCATTAGGGAGGTTGAGAATCACTTCTCTAAAAGATCCTTATCATTCCTAACATGAGTCTGTGGAAGATATGTTATATTCAAATAACAATGTTCTGTCAAGAGTATTGTATAGGTGTTTCCTCTAAAGTTAAAACTTTCCTCTTTTGAGGGGAGCAAGGCAGTGAGATAGGAAGATATTGTAAGTGAGTTTAAACATTTAGTTTTGCAGACATACTCTTAAGCTCAGGAAGTAAACAATACAAAGGCTTCAGGAAGTCCCTAAAACTGACCAGATTCTTTAGATACCTTCTGTTTTAAGCATATATAAGGACTAAGAATTCCTGAGAGACATTCAGAGAAGATAACATGCTTGGAAGAGATTCATACTAATCAAACTACCTGACAGGAACAGATATTCCTAGCTAAAGTACAAAATGAGTAGGATTGGAAAAGAGCAACCTAATGTAATCTTGTGTGTATGTGCATATACATGTGTGTGTGTCCACCCACTTGTGTGTGTGTGTGTCTGTGTGTGTATGAGTATGTGTATGAGGATAGGAGAGAGAGAGAGAGAGAGAGAGAGAGAGAGAGAGAGAGATACATAGATCAATCACTTTTCCTCATTGATGATTCAGTGTCTCTCACTAATTTTAAAGAACATTAATTCAGCTTGGCTGCCTGGCCAATCACTAGGATCTGCCTATATCTGTTTCATCAGTACTAGGATTACAAACATGCACCACTTGACCTGCTTTTTATCTGGGTTCTATAGACCTGAGCTTGAATCCTCATGCTTTTGCAGAGCATACTTTCTTGATTTAGCAATTATCCAGACCCATAAATAGCCTTGGTACATGCCAGTAGCATTTGCTAAAGGAGGCAGAGGCAGGAGGATCACAAGTTTGAGGCTGCCTGGATCCACACTTTCCTTACATTATCCAAAATTTAAAATATTACTAGAAATATGATCATTACCAAGTGCAAAATTGGGAAAGTGTCCATGTGAAAAAAACACCACACGTATTTAGAAGTAACCCTCACATATTTAAGCCAGAAATCCTTTGAGCCATATGACATTTTTTTTTNTTTTAAGGAATCAGGTTATTTTCTATATTTCAAAGTTTATTAAGTATGTGCGTTGTATGTGTGTGACATATGGTGTGTGACATATGTGTCCTGGTGCCTACACATGTGTAACAACAATGCAGGTGGCTCACATGCTAGAGCACATGTATGGATGTCAGTGGAGAACCTTGAGTGATGGCTCTTGACTTCTACCTTGTTTAGAGGAGTCTCTTATTCACCACTTCAAAATCCAGATGAGTTAGCCAGGTGAGCCTTGAGGCTTTCTTTTGTCTCCATTCTCATCTCAGTGTAAGCACATTGGAATTTATAGATATACTTTACTGCATATAATATTATGGGGGGTTTAGGTATCTGAACTCTGATACTCACCCTTGCATGGTGAAAGCTTTATATCCAGAAGCATCTCCACAGAACAATAATTCTTACCTTTGTAATTTAAATAATCAATGTATTCTATCCAACTTTTCTCTGACTAGAAAATGTGAGCAATAAATAAGAAACTCTACTATTTTTACACATAATGCAAACAGTGAATACTAATTTTTACCTACCAAACATGAAGACAATCTTTTGTCATGGGTTCTTCTGTGATATTCACAACTAAAAATTGAGTTCACCTTATATGATGTGACTAAGGTTTCTTTTCAATTATAATGAAAATTATTTCGCTGTTCTAACACAATCTTCCAACTGATAATAACGTGAGGGAATGGAAAGGATGCAATTTTTTTTCCCTTGAGAAAGGTAATTTGAAGACATATGCATAGCAAAACCAGCTAAGATGGGAAATGAGCTATAAATGACTGAGATAATTGCCAACACCCTAATTAAAAACCAACTTTGTTTGCAGTTTTGATGTATTACTTTTACTTCAGATACGAAATAAATCCCAAAAAGGAAGAACAGCTGAAAGAGCACCCACATACATCTCAGAAAATACCTTGCTTTCAACAATTAAGAACCAAATGCAAAAAAAAAGATTTCAGACTTAACTGGAATTGCTTAAAAGCTATTTAATTTAAGTCAAAAGGAGGCAGCTTCTTACAGACACATTCTCTAATTTTTTTTTTACTCACCTTTTATTAATAAGAAGATTTGCATGAAAATAGAATCTCCGCTGCTTCAGGCTTTTGTTTTATTATAATGACTTGATAAACATAAAAGTTAAAATAGGTACAACATTATCTGATTCACCACACAAACCTATGCAGCTTAAAAATAGGATCAGAGAAGATGAAATTATCTTTCTTACTTGAAACTAGGCACCTTATTTTACTTTGCTTGGAAATCCAATCTGCTAAGCCCCTATTGTGTGAGATGTTGTTGTATTTGTAATGGATACTTCTGTGTCCATCTCCACAGTAGTGGGGCAATCAAGCTCATTATTTGTTTTCATTCTTTTTTATACCACCTCGGTTCTGTTCTTATTCAAATCCATGACCTCTTTTTTTACTCACTATTACTACTCGTGTGTGTGTGTGTGTGTGTGTGTGTGTGTGTGTGTGTATCCCTAACTATAACCTATTTGGTCTGTATGTTGACTTCAGAGCTGACTACATGACACTGGACCATCTACTAGTGTGCTCTTCCCTAGGGAAGAGCATCTCTCCTGCCCTGCTCCCACCTTTCCTCAGTTGCCTATCCTTCTTTGTTCTTAGAGTTCTTAGCACTAAGGTAAGGTTAAAGCTGCATGGTCCTATTTTCCCATCTGCTTTGGCATTGTTTCAATTAAAGTGCAGACATTTAAATTTTGCAAAGGGGAAGGGTAGAATTAATGAGAATTAAATAAATAACTTCCTTTATTTTAGTATAGAATGTAATAAGCCAAATAAAAAAAGACATATTTTAATATCAATTTTATTAATTCTCTCTGTGGGGTGTGTTTGTGTGTGTGAATACAGTTGTCTACAGAGACCAGGTGAAGGTATCATATATCCCGGTGTTATATTTCTAGGATATTTTTTCATGTGGTTCTGGGAACTGAATGTTGACTCCTCTGCACTGTTGGTATGAACCCTTACCTCCTGAGCCATCTAACCTGCCCATTCTTACTCTGTGATTTCATTGTTAATGAGTCTCATCAGGATCCCCCACCCCCAGAGATTCCATCTTTCCACACACATTCCATTGAGTTATGGAGTTCAGGTCCCATTCAGGATCCAAACACAGTTTGTCTTTTCTGCTACTTTGCTGTTTTGCTGATAACTTCCTTCTACATTGGTGTTTTGTTTTGTTTTGTTTTGTTTTGTTTTGTTTTGTTTTGTTTTGTTTTGTTTTTTAACTCTAAATCTATGTGACTTAGTCAGTATTTTCTTTACCTACTCTCTGTATTTATATTGACAAGAAATGTGTGTACATTCAATTCATAGACATGCAAAACATTACTTGTATGCTTCAGATATTGGAGCAAGCTCTGGATGCCCACTGGGATGATCATAATCAATAGGGGAACACAAAAATACCACATACCCATTTGTTTTGCTAGTGCTCATCAGCACTCATGCTAGTAATAGGCAGGCAATGTGGGATGTGATGTGTTAAGTCTGTAAACACCAGTGTTATCACAAATGACCTACTCTTTTTTTAAAGGGACCCTGGGCATGAGAACTCAGCCATAAAAGTGTACTGATGAAAAGACATGATCGTGGGGCAGAAGAAACACTGCTTAAGTATAAGGACAACAGTCTGATCACAGACCCCAAGTAGGGAGAGCCAGGCAGTGCCTTGCACTTATAATACTAGCACTGGAGAGGCGAGATGATTGGACCTGAAAGACTCCATTACCAGCCAGCTTTTCCAAATTGATGAATTTCAGCCTACTCAGAGCGAGAGAAACTGCCTCAAAAAATACAAGGTGAAGAGTAACTGAAATTGACATTTGAGGTTAACTTCTTGAAGGTCAAATACACATACACACACACACACACACACACACAGAGAGAGAGAGAGAGAGAGAGAGAGAGAGAGAGAGAGAGAGAGAGAGAGAGAGACAGAAAGAGGCAGAGAGAGACAGAGAGAGAGACAGAGACAGAGAGACAAAGACAGAGAGAACTACAGACAACAGACAACTATAAGAGTAATACCGAAACAGACTAATAGCAACAATAAATTCTGACTTTAAAAACATCACTTGTCTCAATATTAGTCTAAGACATTTTCTTACTACTTACTTTCTGTAAGAACACTCTTCTTATGAAAAAGCAGAGTTTTTTTTTCTTTTCTTTTTCTTTTATTTTTATTTTAATAATAGTTATTTGTGGATCATTGGAGTCATAAAGGGGATTAAAATACTGATAGACACACACACACTCAAGATGAAGGCTCTCTGTGCTTCTCGCCATCCACTTTTCTAGGCTAGAGCCATTTGATAATTGTACTCTGAGCCCTTTGATACTGCTAACCAGCAGTGGGGAGTGGCTGCTACAATAGTGCTTCTATGAGCCACTCAATAAAGAAAGGATACTGCTGTGAGGAGGGGAGGGAGGGATGCTGCCTTTGAAGCAGCTCCAACCACTAGCTCTTTGAAGGTGCTTTAAAAACACATTGTCTATAAAATACTATGTGCTCTCCTTTTCATTTGTAGCTAGAAATGGATTCTAAGGATAGTTTAATAGGAGTTAACTATTTCAAAATACAGAGCCTATGTGTACTGAAGATGACAATGATTGGGCATGGTTCAAAGCTGCATTTTCTAGTTAGTTACTATAATGAGATAATTAATTAGAAGAGTTCACAAACCTAACTGTTTTGCTTTTCTTATCTACAATTTGCCCTTATTTAAAGCATCTGTTGTCTTCTATTGTGTGCTTGTGTGTGTGTGTGTGTGTGTGTGTGTGTGTGTGTGTGTGTATGCCTCTGTGTGAGAGCATGCATGTAAATTCATTGCCTTTGGAAGCCAGAAAAGAGGCATCAGATTCCTGTAACTGTAATTACAGGTGTTAGTAAGATACTCTATGTGGCTGCTGTGAGCCAAACACAAGGCCTCTGTAAGAGCAGCAAATTCTCTTGGGACTGAAGAAATGGTTTGGTACTTAAGTGCTCTTGCAGAAGTCCTGGGTTTGGTTCCTAGATCCCATATAATATCTCATCACTATCTGTGAGTGAAGCTACAGTGGATCTGATGTTTCCCTTTTGTCTCTGTGATCAACAGTCATCTATCAGATGCACATACATATAGACTGGTAAAATACTCTTGTATACAAAATAAATTAAATTAATCTTTAAGAGCAGCGAGTAGTGTTACACTAAACTATCGATCCAGGCAAAACATGAATCCTTAAGGTAACAAAAATAAATCTCAGTTCAATTGGTTTATGCTTCTTTCTATTACTAAAAATTCTGTCCAGTTTTCCAGAGGTCTTTTATGATACCCATACACTGAGAATATGCACCAATCTATTGAGTAATTGGAGACATCACTTATCTGTATCACATTCTACCTTTGCATCCTATAATATAGTCATCACATACCTACTGATTAGATTGAACACATAGATCATAAGTAGACTTTTCTTCATATTCTATTATACAATAGCCTTTTTTAGTGGGGTATCTATGACTCTGTACAATTTGATATGTAATGTCAAAGGGAACTTGGAAAGTTTCTGAAGATTCTTCCACTTAGTAGTCAACCTGAGGCAGAAGCCATTTCCTTTGAAGTCCAGTCCCATACACTTATCTTTAAATAAAGAAGCATTATTCAGGAGTTCCCGGGAAGGACATGAGCTTTCCTCCCATCTCTAGTATTGTTCATCCATAGACTTACGAATCATCTTCCATTGTGAGTATGGTCAAAGGTAGTCAATGGTGGCATCTTTGTACATTTTTAGGCAAATGCTATGTGCCATGATGATTTCCACTCCTCAGCAATGCCACTCCAGAAGATGCTTCAGCATGTAACAAGGACACATGCTCCACTATGTTCATAGCAGCCTTATTTATAATAGCCAGAATCTGGAAAGAACCCAGATGTCCCTCAACAGAGGAATGGATACAGAAAATGAGGTACATTTACACAATGGAGTACTACTCAGTTATTAAAAGCAATGACTTTATGAAATTCTTAGATGAATGGATCTGGAGGATATCATCCTAAGTGAGGTAACACACATGAAAAGCATTCACTGATAAGCAGATATTAACCCAGAAACTTAGAATGTCCATTTACAATTTGCAAAACACATGAAACTCAAGAAGAAGGAAGACCAAAGTGTGGATACTTTGTTTCTTCTTAGAATGGGAAACAAAATACCCATGGAGGGAGCTACAGAGACAAAGTTCAGAGCTGAGACAGAATGAAGGACCATCCAGAAACTGCCCTACTTGGGGATCCATCCCATATATAATCACCAAACGCAGACACTATTGTGGATACCAACGAGTACTTGGTGACAGTAGACTTATATAGCTGTCTCCTGAGAGGCTCTGCCAGTGCCTGACAAATACAGAATTGGATGCTCACATTCAACCATTGGACTGAGCATAGGGTCTCCAATGAAAGAGCTAGAGAAAAGACCCAAGGAGTTGAAGGGTTTTGCAGCCCCATAGCAGGAACAATAATATAAACTAACCAGTAACCCCCAGAGCTCTCAGGGACTAAACCACCAAAGAGTACACATGTGCTGGGACTCATGGCTCCAGCTGAATATGTAGCAGAGGGTGGCCTAGTCGGTCATCAGTGGGAGGAGAGGCCCTTGGTCCTGTGAAGGCTCCATGCCCCATTATAGAGGAATGTCAGGGCCAGGAAGCAGGAATGGGTGGGTAGGTGAGCAGGGGGAGGAGGGATAGAATGGGGGAGGGAAGTGGCTTTTTTTTGGAGGGGAAACCAGAAAAGGGGATAACATTTGAAATATAAATTTTAAAAACAAGTCTGAAAAAAAAAGGATCAGAAGGTAACTGTGATGGTTATTTTTATCTGTCAATGACAAAAGCTAGGATCATCTTAGAAGAGAGTATAAACAAATAAATAGATAATTATCTAGATCAGGTTGGCATGTGGGCTCTTCTGTGAGATATGGTGTTGATTTTTAACTGATTAGTTGATATAAGAAGACTGAGTCAATTGTGGGTGAAGCCACTTACTAAGTTGGTTGGTCTGAACTATATAAGAGAAAAGTAAGTCAGCTAAGAAAACAAGTAGGCAAGTGACTCTGTGTGGATTCATTTCTTCCTGCCCTTGTCTGTGGATGTAATGCGACTAGCTACTTGATTTCTCCCTTTGGATTCTGGCAGTGATGGACTGTAAGAGAGAACTCTAAGATGGATAAAACCTTTCTTACCTTAGTTGCTTTTTGTGAGGGTATTTTATCACAGCAGCAGAAAAGAAACAAGAACCGCGCTCCTCCGCTGTGTTTTCTACAGTGATATTATTTTACTAAGATCTCATTCGTCTTCTGCATGATGCTATCAGATATGGGGAAGGACAGAGAATTGGTGAGGGAAATGTGGTTGTTACTGCACTACATATCTATTGAAGTTGCGAATCTACACACATAGGTGTCGATTTGGATTATTTGCTTGTCTTTCTTAATGAGGAAACTGAGATTGATGAACATAGCCATTCTGGGAAGCAGTAACATGTCCAAGTTACATTCTTAGACACTAAGCCCACATCTACCTAATTCCAAATCTGTCTCTGCCTTCAATCTGTATTGTTTTACAGACATTAGCTTTATGTGTTTTGTTGGAGTAATATCTAATAACTTATGTGTTAGAATGATAGCTATGTTAGATTAATGCTTCTATGCAATGATTCTAAAATGTCATATAAAGTCTTCTGAACATAAGAATGAATGCAGTCAGAAACAGAAGTTATGAATGCATGCATAAGAACAGTCTTCTTTTTTTTTTTTAGATTTTTTATTAGATGTTTTCTTCATTTACATTTCAAATGTTATCCTCTTTCCTAGTTTCCGCTCCAAAAATCCCCTATACCCTCCCCCTGTTCCACAACCCATCCACTCCCACTTCCTGGCCCTGGCATTCCCCTATACTGGGGCCTAGAATCTTCTCAAGATCAAGGGCCTCTCCTCCCACTGATGGCCAACTAGGCCATCCTCTGCTACATATGCAGCTAGAGACATGAGCTCTGGGGATACTGGTTAGTTCATAATGTTGTTTCTCCTATAAGGCTGCAGTCCTTCTCAGCTCCTTGGGTAATTTCTCTAGCTCCTTCACTGGGGACCCTGTGTTCCATCCAATAGATGATTGTGAGCATTCATTTCTGTATTTGCAAGGCACTGGCATAGCCTCACAAGAGAAAGCTATATCAGGGTCCTGTCAGCAAAATCTTGTTCGTATATGCAATAGTGTCTCAGTTTGGTGGTTGTTTATGGGATAGATCCCCAGGTCAGGCAGGCAGACTCTGAATGGTCATTTCTTCAGTCTCTGTAACTCCTTCCATGGGTATTTTGTTCCCCCTTCTAAGAAGGATGGAAGTATCTACACCTTGGTCTTCCTTCTTCTTAAATTTCATGTGTTTTGCAAATTGTCTGAGCTTCTGGGCTTATCAGTGAATGCATATCATGTGCATTGTGATTGGGTTACCTCACTTAGGATAATATCCTCCAGATTCATTTGTCTAAGAATTTCATGAATTCATTGTTTTTAATAGCTGTGTAGTACTCCATTGTGTAAATGTTCCACATTTTCTGTATCCATTCCTCTGTTGAGGGACATCTGTTTTCTGTATCCATTCCTCTGTTGAGGGACATCTGGGTTCTTTCCAGTTTCTGGCTATTATAAATAAGGCTGCTATGAACATAGTGGAGTATGTGTCCTTATTACAAGTTGGAACATCTTCTGGGTAAATGCCCAGGAGTGTTATTACTGGATCTTCTAGTAGTACTATGTCCAATTTTCTGAGGAACTGCCAGACTGATTTCCAGAGTGGTTGTACCAGCTTACAATCCCACCAGCAATGGAGAAGTGTTCCTCTTTCTCCCCATCCTTGTCAGCATCTGCTGTCACCTGAGTTTTTGATCTTAGCCATTCTGACTGGTGTGAGGTGGAATCTCAGGTTTAAGAACAGGCTTCTTAACAGTCAGGTGTAGATAGAGGAAGGGATCAGGAAGCTGTCCCTATCACTGTTTGCTAGCAATAAAATGAGGGAGAGGGGAAATCATTGCTATTATTATGTACCTGCTGATGACATCATCAGTCTGCAACTGATAGTTCCAATCCAGTTATCACATCCTTCAACTAAATGAGCCACAAAAGAAATCATAAATCTAGGAGAAAGGCTAAGGAGTGGAAAGGTTGCTGGAATGGAAGGGTAATGAGAGTGTGCAGGAAAGGAACTAGAATACATAATACATATGCAGGAAATTTTCAAACAATAAATGTAGTCAATAAAAATGACCAAAATTTCAGTTGGTGAAACAACAAAAATAAACAATAAAATTACCAAAATCCAAACATGTCTGTCATCTATGTATTCTTGATATGGAATCTAAAAATAATCCATGAAAAGTTACAAATCACTTTCTTGTATTTTTATATTGCCTTAGTATACCTACTTGGTTTTTCCTTCAATTGAGAAAAGCTTTATTAAAATACAATCTTTAGAGTATAGCACCAAATATTACTAATGCTTTGTGAACAGAAATTATGTGATGTAGTAATGAAAATATTCATATAATCTTAAAAAAAAACAGCTCTTCAGACTCAGTTCTTTAAGAAGAAAATAATCTTTTTCTTCTAAGTTTTGATTGGAAATTATGGAATCCTATTTTCTTTTTTAAACTTGTATTGGATATTTTCTGTGTTTACATTTCAAATGTTATCCCCTTCCAGGTGTCCCCTCTGGAAACTCCCTATTCCCTCCCCCTCTCCCTGCTTCTATGAGGGTGTTTCCCCACCCATCTACCCAGCCCTGCCTCCACACCCTAGCATTCCTCTATATTGGGGCATCAAGCCTTCACAGGACCAAGGACCTCTCCACCCACTGATGCCCAATCAGGCCATCCTTTTCTACACATGTGGCTAGAGTCATGGGTTGCTCCATGTATACTCTTTGGTTGGTGGTTTAGTTCCTGGAAGCTCTGGGGGAGGGGGGTCTCATTGGTTGTTATTGTTGTTCTTCCTATGAGAATGTAAACCCCTTCAGCTCCTTCAGTTCTTTCTCTAATTCCTCTATGCTCAGTCCAATGATTGACTGCAAGCATCTGCATCTGTATTTGTCAGGCTCTATAGAGCCTTTCAGGAGACAGCTATATCAGGTTACTGTCAGCATGCACTTCTTGGCATCCACAATAGTGTCTGGGTTTGGTGAGTGTATATGGGATGGATCCCTAGGTAGAGCAGTCTCTGGATGGTCTTTCCTTCAGTCTCTATACTTTATGTCCATATTTACTCCCGTAAGTATTTTGCTCCCCTTTCTAAGAAGTACTGTAGCATCCACACTTTAGGCTGGGAATTGATAGTTGAAAAAGAACTTCCTTTGGGAGCATTTTAAATTTGAATCACAAGAAATGTGTGCCTTTTCATTCCATAAAGTACATTGTTATGACTATAATGGGGAAATTAACACTCTAAAGAAATGAGAGATAGCTCAGCAGCTAAAAGCATTTATTACTCTTCCAGAGAGGATGAATTTAGTTCCTCCATTCACGTTGAACAGCTCACATCTGCCTGAGTTCCAGGGAATCCAACAATCTCTTCTAATTTCCATGGGCACTGTGCTCATAAACACAAATAGATACATATGTACGCACACATACCTGCATGCAGAAAATTTTTTTTTATTTTTCACACATTTAAACACACATAAAATATCAATTTTAAAAAAATTATAAAAAAAGACACCCTACTATATAATAGGGTAACTCTGTCACTATAGTTTAGTGTTATCTAGGCAACGTGGACCTCATTCCAAGATGACATGTTTCTCTTCAGAATTCCATGACACCTCTGTGTATCTTCAAAGAGGGCTTTACAGGGAGCTGGATACATTCTCTGGTCTTCAGTTCCAGGATAATTAGTATTTTAAAATTCTAGGTCATACCATTATAAAAGGAAATAAATAGGGATGTGATTCGGTGCTGAAAGACCTTGTAAAGATCATTGCAAAAGGGGCTGTGGGAAATATGTAAGGGCCAGAAGACAAGAGGAGGTTTTGAAATACTATCCCCTAGCCTCAATACAATGTTGTAATCATGAATTCATATCTGTAGTTAACTGCACTAAGTAAGCACAACATTGTTCCTGTTATCAGTCATTCATGGAAGAAGAAAGAGTTCATGGAGCCCCACTTCTTACTGTTTTACTGTTGATTTGAATCACAAGAATATTGACATATTCTGGGAGATGGACAATCTAGTTTTGTATGCTTCCAAAGCTCCCAAGGCTCTAATAGATTGATCCAATTCCACGGTCTTTGCCAATTCTGTTTAAACTTATTGGATCACAAAACAAAGTAAATTAACAGGTATATTGAGAAAGATTTGTATGGAAACAGGGGGTATAGACAAAGATGATAAAGAGACAGATGGTCAAAGAGATCAGTGTACATTGTGTTCATGTGTGAAATTAACCATGAACAAAATTAAGAAATAATACCCCATATATCCTGTATATAACTGCCAATAGTTTTTGTTCCTATAGAAACAATGTGGAAGTTCTGCCATTCAAAGGCCAGTAGCTGAGGGGAGGCTGTTTATACTCCCCTTTGCACAGTACTCATGCTTACCATAGCAGAGCACAGTTATTCCGCATGGCCAAGGAGAGAGAGCACAGAGAGAGCAATTTCAAAGCTGCGTTGTATGTGTCTGCCTGGATGTCTTGCCCATCAATTTGCTTCAGACTTCTAGGTCAGTAAATTTATATCAAGCACACAGCTTAGGTTCCAATGTTCTGAAAACACTGGAGGAGAAAGTGTGGAGTCACCTAAAAATGGAGCATCTAAACTCTGTAGACAAGCAAGGGGCATGGACCCGAAAACTAAGGATTCAAGAATAGAATATTGCAGCTAAACAAGAGTTACGAGATAGAAGTAAATATAACTCTCAGGAAGCAGAGTTAGAACATAATCTTGGAAGAAAACTATCACAGGAAGCTATTTTTAGCTATATTTTAGACTTCATCTGCTTCAATTCTATATGCAAATTAAAACTAAGTCAAAATATGATATAAACTAATTTTACAAATCAATGCACATATTTAATGCTGGAAGTATCAGATACATAGAATTTTTCAAATTAACCATAAAAACCAGTAAACAAACTGACCACCTATTAAATCAACAAAATCTAGCAGTTTACAAAATATGAATGCAAAAACTTAAATTAAACTAATTCCTTAGTGTAAAATTTGGAAACTCAATAAATAGTTCTTCAAATGCATATTCATAAAGAATTCTAACTTGAATTAATTTATTAAGTCAAAGATTTTTAGCCATTATATTGATGATAAAAGACTGGGAGGATCACAGGATGGCATGGCCTGTAAGGGCATTGGTGACGAGCTAGATGACTCAGGTTCAAATCCCAAAACCCATAGAGTGGAAGAGAAGAAGTGTCAGTTGCCTTCTGACCTCCATATACATACTGTAATGCACATGCATGTGCACATACACAGACACACAGACACATACACACACACATAAAAAATATGAAAAAATAGAATGAAAATAATTGAAAGTATAAAATAAGACAGATGACAGGCAGAGTGTCTATGTCTGACATTTGGCTGGTATGGTTATTAATTTTTCTAAGCAGTATTTATTATTACAACTTGTGAAGTACTTTCATCTTTCCAAACATTCATTTAAATAGAAATATTTTAAAAAACCAAAACAACAAAAATTGAAATGTAATCTGAGTATTTTACAAAATTTTACAAAAAAATGATAAAAATAGTTCTGGAATTCAATCAATTTACTAACCACTAACATATAGGAGTCTGAAGAAGGTACAGTGGTTTAGGGTACTGGCTACTCTTAAAGAAGACAGGGATTTGCTTCCCAGCACCCATGTCAATTTTGTCTATAATTCTGGCCCCAGGGCATTCTAACCCATCTTCTGGCTTCTGTAGTCATCTTCACTTATGGACACATATCCTCATGCAGACACATAACTAAAAGTAATACAAAATGATAATAATAATTTAAAAAATTAGTTTCTTTTTGCAATATTTTCATTATTTTTTTAATGAGAGAAAAGAATTTGTTGTCTCAGTATTTCATGGTTTCCTTATCCCCATAGTGACAAAGTTGTGTAAAATAAGGAGCTGTTATTGACTGGTTTTCCATTCTGCAAAGCATTTGAGCAGTTTTCATACATAAGATTCAGAAATTAAGACGCCAAGACTGACCCTTGAAAGTATTTATACTTGCACACAAACTTGGTCTAGAATAACTCTAAGTCCCCAAACTATAAATGACCATGGCATCCACTGACGGATGAATGACATGGATGAAGAAAGGAAGAAGGGATATTTATGACCATGAAACACGGGCATCTATCAGAAATCACACGCAAAACCCAAGCATTAACGTGAGCAATGGTGTTTAGTTATGAACAATACATCTTTTTTTATTCATGATATCACAAATATATCACACTGAAAACAGACATTAACAGTTTGTAAAAATTCTGTTATTGTCTTTTGAGTAAATGTGAAACTCCTATAAAATAATTCAAAGTCAAAAGGAAGGAAATTTTGTAATTACCATTTTCTAGTAAATCCTGATCTTCACTGATGAATTGTAGAGGGTTTCATTTCAGAATGAATGATTATTATTCAATATAAGATATATGCTATACAAAACAAACAAAAAGAAGTCACATAATATGTTAATACAATCAAATTATACTAATATAGATGAAAACAAAAAATGCTAAGCTAAATGGGAAAATTTTCACAGTGAATTGCAACACTTTATCTTAGAAAAATCGGGTCAAAAGTGTATCTGATTATCTAATCAAGTATAAATGTTAAAAATGATAATAACAAACAAGAATGATAATGCATTTTCAACACAAAAACAGAAGTTAGAAAATGAAAATATATGCCATTATATACAAGAAATTATTAAATTTAAAAATCATTTATTTTTGTTCCTTACTCAAAATCTCTGAAGCTACCATTACGTTGTAGCTTTTAGTAAAAAAAACTGAATACGTTTTAGAAAAAAAGCAAGAGTCACAGAAAATATACTTATGTGATCTTTTACCCAAGTATTAGAAATAAAAAAAAAAAACCTGTTTATACCATGCACAATTTGTTTAGACTAATGAATGCATTGTAGAATAATCATATCAGACTGCATATAGTATCCACTATCACACATACTTATATTTCTATGGTAAGAGCCCCCAAACCCTCTCCTATTAATACTCAAATGCATAACAAACTTCTCTGTGATGACTTTCTGATATTATTCCTATATGACCAGCACTTTCCCAGTCTCCTACTCCCCAGCCAGAGCTCACCACCACGCTAGCTTAGACTTCCTTCTCTGAGCTCATCACTTTATTACCTTTGTCAATGATGTCATGAAGTTTTTATCTTGCTATGACTGGCTTATTCCAAGACATACATTATAATTCCAGGTTAATTTTTGTCATCACAAACGATAGGACTATCTCATTAGTCTGAATACCGTTTTATATAAATGAGACAATTTCTATATGTTTCCTTCATGTAACAGCCATTTATATTTTTCTAAAATTAGCTAGTGCAATGGATCAAGCTGCATCAGTCGATGTAGATATTTACCTGATTGATGTACCTATGTGCCTTGTGTGGATGCATGATCATGTGTTTATGTCATTGTATGATAGTCATACCTTTATTTTTATCTTTATTTTTAATTATATATTGTTTTATGTATGCTGTATATGTGTACATGTATACATATGTGTGTATGTTCAGAAGCCAGAACATGGCACTGGAGTGTTCCTTAATATTTTTCTGCTTTATTTTTTGAGACAGTCTCTCACTGATTCCTAAGTTTGATGATTCAACTGGGATGGCCCTATGGCCTCCTCAATGTTAAGACTACACTCAAGTGCAGATGATATCACCAGATATTTACATGGATTCTGAGGATTCAGATGCAGGTCCTTGTGCCTGTGTGGTAAGCACTTTACCAACAGTCATCACCATATCCCCAGTAGTGCCATGGTTAGTGCTCAGGGAACCTGTGTACTGTTTCCACAGTGGCTGCAAAAATTCATATTCTCAGAGTACAAATAGGCAATCTACCCACACCCTTGGCAAAAATTTTATCTGTTGTCCTTTTTGATAGTAGCCATGTTAACATGTGTGGTATAATATTTCTTCATGGCTTAAGTTTCCATTGTCCTCATAACTAGTGGTTGTCTTATCTGCCCATCCATAGGAGCTGCCTTGATACATTATTTTGAGGCCTCTTTTTGGTCTCTTGCCTACTTTACATGGAGGCTGATTTTGTCACCATGGCACTGTTAGAGTTGCTTATATATTCTGCATACTAACCCCTTACCAGACACATTGTTCAGAAATATTTTCTTCTAAATTTTGGGCTTTCCATCTGTTGATTGTTTCCTTATTGGTTTGATAGAGTATGGTTTATTTATTCCAGCTTTTGTTGCCTGTAGTTTCGGGTCATATTCAGCCCAAAGTGAAACAGTCTGTTTTATTCTCACAATTTTAGAGCCTGGGCCTTTAGCCCACTTATCACCATAAAATAGCTCCATTTATAATTTCTGCATAACAAGCCACCCCCAAGTTTAGTTTCTTGAGGAAACTATTTTAATTTCAACATTGGAGTTACATCATGAATTTGGGGAGTGTAGAGTGTCAAGCCTTCAGAGTCAAAACCTTTTCCATAGTTGAGATCAGTGTCTGAACATTTTATTCAGGAGGTAGAGATGGTGTTAGCATTCACCTGTGAGCTTAGTTGATGATCCCACTAGAGTCCCTGACATCTGAAATATGAAAGTCTCTGCAGGGTAATATAGTTTCTGCAGCTAGTGTGCTGCAGAGGGCACATGCTCAGGAACCAGTTGGAAGCTATTGGTGTTTTCTGATCCAGGTTTGTATCATAAATGCATCATCAATTCTACTTTATCTACACCTTAAGAACTGATCATCAAGGCCAGCCCTGGATGAGGAAGTAAGCAGAGATAGCTACCACAATAATGTAAATTTTCTGAAACATCTGGAGGAGTCAGAATCTTGTGAGAAGATATGCTCAGATCTGATGAAGAGCCCTTGCATACACATTGTCAGAGGGTAATTTGGGCCCAGAGACATGTGCAAACACATGTCTTCTCTCCTTCAAAACTAGGAAAAAATGTCCCAGATTACATATTTCACACAATTTCATACATATATACACACACAGATAAACAGATACACAGACACACAGACACAGAGACACACAGACACACACACTATATACCACACACATGTACTCACTTTTAAGGAATAAAATAATCTATGCTAGCATTAGTCACAACATCAATGCATAATTCAATGTAAAAGGTAGTTTCCCATCATTTTCATTAGAAATAAGGTGAGAAACCTGCTACAGCCTTTGGACAAAAAAAAAAGAAAAAAAGAAAAAAAAAGTTACTTGCATAGGAATTTAACTTTTGCAATGATGTGGAATCCTGAGAAACATACATAATTAGCTTCCTAAGATTTGTTGAGGAGTAACTTGACAGATACAATTCACTGCATATATACACAAAAGCATAAATTGTTTAATTAAGAGAAAAGTGTGAGAGATAGATATTTTAATGGGGTTTGGAAAATATAGATCCTAGTGGATTAGAATTAAATTTGATGCTTCACCCAAAAAAATAATACTAACGGAAGTAAGTTATTAGTGTTGATTATGATGATGTCAAATGCTGTATTCAAATAAAATAGAAGAGGAATAGAAAGAAGTATTGAAAACTTATTTCTGAAAAGATAATGAAGAACATCAGGAACTGCTGGACGCCTCAGCAGGTAAAATGCTTGTAGTGAAAACTGGCCACCAGATGCAGAACCCTCACGGTATGAGTGAACCAAACTCACAAAAGTGCACTGTCACCCCCACATAGGCACACACATGTCCTCCACACAGGCACATGTTCTGTACATGAACACACACAACCATGCACATACTCCTCCTCCCCCCTCCTCCTCCTCCTCCTCCTCCTAATAATAATAATAATAATAATAATAATAATGGATTAGTAAGACAATTCAGAGTTGAGAGCACATATTACTCTTATGGAGTATCTGAGCTCATTTCCCAGTACACATTTCATACAACTCACAAGCACATGTAACTTCAGACCCAGGGTATCTAATGTGTCTAAACTCTAGGGGCGCCAACATGTGGCATACACAGAGGTATATAGATATATACATATGGTTAAAATGTAATAAATGTTCAATAATAATAATAATAAGTTTTTAAAATAGCTGAGCTTTCCACTATATTTCTTGTAACCTTGTTAAGTAGTCATATGTAACACAAGCTTTAGATATTTCCATACTCACTTAGTTCACCCCATAAGGGTTGACAGTAATATTCCATATTCACTTAGTTAACCCCCAAAGGGTTGACAGTAATATTCCCTTTTGTTCTGTTAAATCTCTGAAAACCATTCTTTATCACACACACTAATTATGACTTCTCTGCCATATTCATTCCAGAAATGTTAGTTATTAAAGACCATAAAATCTCTTAGTTTTTGATAGATATTCCTTTGTTTCATTTATAATATTGGAGTAGCATGTGTCCAATTCATATCCAGTGGATGATATTTTTCTTGACCTTCATTGTTTTAAATTTCTGCTGATTTTTGAAGTAGTAATAGATACATCTATGATACATAATTATTCATAAAAATAATATGTACGTATATATTGTATAATATATACATATATTAACTATTTTTATTTCTTAGAATGAGCTTGAATAATATTATTGAACAAAATGTTCACTGTGTTTCCATTTACTTCTGAAAATGATATTCCATATTCTAATTACATTTAAATATTTTACCAACTCTCTCGGTAAGGTATATGAGACCTTGTCATGAAGTCATCACAGCCTCCTACTTTGTGCTGCAAAGAGATTCACTCTTTTAAAAGCCATTCTATAATGTTAATATTGACTTTTAACATGATAGTTTTGACTCATCTATAATCTAAACTTATGTTACAGAAGACTACAATTAGGATAAAGTGTAAACTATGCCTTTCATGTGCTGATAAACATTTAATATTTGTTTATTCTATATCATTTTATTTACTGTACCTCACTCGGGTGTACAGAATGAAAGTCATGTTTTTTTATAAAAGTTTTTATTAATTTGAGATTTCACCTTTATTAAGTCTTCACAATTTATGGACTTCAATACTTTATTAAGTCTTCATTCATCTCCTTGGGTCTTTCTTCCCATGCTGTTCTGATCTTTTAGTTAGTGGCTATTTCTGTGCCCAGAACAAAAGTGTATGTCATACACTAGGCTACTCAACAGGTTAAAAGCTCATTGTTTCTATTTGCCTCAAATGTTCCTGACTGGTTATACTTAGTTTCCTAGAACCCCATTAATCGTTTGCATTGATTTCTTCAGCTGTACTTTTATGGAACTTTACTACAAATGCTATCAAATTTCCTTCAGGAGGCAATGATTGCAATTGTGGGGAACTACCTTCCTACCTGCACACCTGGCCATGTGTCCTCACTTTGTCCAGAGACCTCAAAGACTTTCTGGGTCAGCTGGTCCTCCTGCTCACTCTATTTTTCTTAGGCTGGTAGTTTGGTTCCATTCTAAAGAAAACCATAACTTGACTCTGAAAGGGCACTGTCAGTATCCTGCTGCTGCCCAGAATACTGGGCTCTGCGGTGGTGCCCTCCTTTACAAAGATTCCAACAGGATTATACTGAGAGGTTGTCTAGGAGAAGATGGATGTGAGCTCCAGAAAGTAGCATGGAAATTATTTTTAAAATAAATATTTATTTGATCAAAGTTTCTAAAGTAAATCAGTATGTCTTCGAGTAACTATTTGAATTTTTTTTTTTGCCTGTTTTTAATTGTGGATGAGAGCCCAGGTGCTTGTTTGTGGGGTGTATAAATACCTGTATGCATGTCTCAGTCAGGGACATAAAGGGTCCTGCTCTATCAATCTCCACCTTATTCCTTTAAGATGGGGATCTCATACTCAACTTGTATCCTGATTGGTTGCCAGGAACCCTCAGGGACACTTGTGTATCTATACCCTCTGCCTTAAAGATGTGAGGTTATAAGCATTCTGGGTCATGCCCACATTTTGCCTGGATCCTTTGTATTTGAAATCCAGTTATAATATATGTGGGGCAAGAAGTCTTACTTGCTGACCCATGTGCCTAACACTTTTTTCTTGTCTCTTTAAGATTTGTTTTCATTATGTATGCATATTCATATATGTGCACATGAGTGCTAGTACCCAGGGAGGCCAGAAAAGGGCATCGGATCACTTGGAGCTAGTTACAGATGTTGTAAGTCATCCATTGTGGCTACTGGGAACCAAATTCTGGTCTTCTACGAGATCAGCTATTATAATTGTCCTTAACTGCTGGATTATGTCTTCATAACTAATTTCAGTATATTTAGGTGCAGAGGATGCATACATGCCTAGGTACTTAAGTGATGGTCAGAAAACACCTTGTCGACACTGCTTCTTTTATCAAGGAGGCTTTGAGTTTGAACTCAAGTTCCCGTGCTTGTTGGCTGGAACTGCTGCCCCCTCCGCCATCTCTCTGGCCAGTCTCAGGTTGACATGTAATTTTCCTCAGCTTTTTTTTTTCTTTCTTTTTTTGACATTTAAAAATTATTTTAGCAAATATATCCTCCTGGCATTTTCTACCTTCAAGGTTTTCCAATGTATTGTATAATAGTCACATAATCACATAATTATATATGATTGAACTATGAAGACCTGTGAAATATTACAAAGGTCACAATCATGCTGCGGGAAGAAGGGAAAATTCTTTTACATTTTGTATGTGATGAAATAAAAGGGAAAAAAGGGCTTTGCCAAAGGTTATGGAGGTGGCACTAATGAGTACAAAATTAAAACTCCTTCATCTTGTCTCCTTGGGCTACCTTCATATACTAATAGTGGTGACACTCCTAATTTGGAAGGCTGGCAGACAGTCAATCTCTGTGAATAGGAGGACTGGCTATGGCACAAGATTGCTAAGTTCAGAATGTGCACTGGCTAGGTAATGCAACCCTCTGCACTCAGCTTTCCACACTTATCAAATGATTCTAACATTGGGGACGAAGAGAATTAAATATAACCATAACATAAATTGTGTTTAAAGTCATGCCTGGCTTCACAGAAGCCATAAACAGAACTCTTGCTTATTAGCTAGGTGGGAAGCCAAGAAACCTCGGATCAACTCTGTCTTTCTTTTGGCTGGTGTTCTAATGAAGATCATGAAGGCTCTTTCTGAAAGGTGACTTTTCAAGCTTGTTCTGTTTCTGGTAGTGAAACTGGGGGTCTGGAGACCACTGATTGGCTCAATCAAAAATTAAGACTTCATTGCCACTCTAAAGCTCACTAGCTTTCAAATGACACCAGTCATAGGAAAATGGGCAAGGGAATACCCTTTAAACATCAGTTCATAAATTAATTCCCCCGCAGGTCCTTGAGAAATTATAAAATAACTGTTAGATGGGATAATGGCCCATGCAGTTTCCTCATTATAGAGAAAACTTCAATGAATTTTACTTGTAGATATTTTCTAAAAGATTAAAATACTTTATGCATGCTGAAAAAACACAAGGCTTTACATTATACATATTCTTTATATATATTAATAATGAATTTATGTTGTATATTAATTGATATATATATATATATATATATATATATATATATATATATATATATATATATATATATATATATATATATATATTCCCAAATTCCCATATCCTTAATAAGAGCATTGTGATTTATATAGAATCTTTTATTTTTCAATTCTAAATCACATTTTTGTCCCCTAGGAGACAGCAGTTTATTTTATTTTATTTTTTAATTTTATTTAATCTTTTTTAAAATAAAAATATTATCCCCCTCCTAGACCACCCTCTGACTGTTCCACATCCCGTAAGTCCTCCCAGACCCCCCACCCCACCAAACCTGCCCACTCCCTGGGGCTCCAGTCTCTTGAGGGATAGGTGAAACTTCTCTCAATCCAGACCCTGCAGTCCTCTGCTGTATATGTGTTGGGGGTCTCATATCAGCTGGTGTATGCTGTCTGGTTGGTGAAAATTAGTAATTGTTAATTTTGCAAAATGATCTCCAGCACCAATAATCTGATGGCATGTGCTGGGAACCCCAGCTCTGGGGTGTCAGAGAAAGGAGGATCCTTAGAGCTTTCTGGTCACCCAGTCTTGCCAAAGTGATGACAGCCAGATCCAGTTAAAGTACCTGCTCAAATAATAAGATGGAGAGAGATAGATAAAGATACTTCACTGGGACACACACAAACACACACAAATAATTGTACCCAAAGCTCAAAATTCAGTGTTAAAGACACACACACACACACACACACACACACACACACATACACACACAGATTTTTTTCTTTTTTGGTTTTGGGTTTTCCCCTGGAGACACACAAAATTTACATCTATCTATAAGCTCTTGGAGATACAAGTTTACATACCCATGCAACTGCACAGTTTAGACATTACATGAATTACACAAGAATATCTGATTTATTTGGCATCCTTTGCCCTGTAGCAGGCATGGAAGATACTTCTTTAAAAAACAAACACACAGCAAGAGACCCATTACTGTGAAACTCCATTCTAATAGACCACACTCTATCATCTTAACAAGTTCATTTCATGATTTTAGGATATTATATTTTTGCCCTCATGAATACACTACTGAGTCTTAAGAATGATACATTTTTCTAAAGCCTTATTTTTAAATTTGATTGTGTGTATGTGTGTGTATGTGTGTGTTTGCATTGCTCATACATACAGGTCAGAAAAAGTTGCTAGATGCCCTAGAGATAGAGTGACTGAAAGTTGTGAGGAACTCCATGTAGGCAGTCACTAGGAAAATAACAAAACATCTTCAGGAACAATACAACAATACTCATTCTTAACCACTTAACCATCTATCCAGCCCTTGTATCAGTAATGTAAACAAATGCCTTTATACAAATGTAAAGTCATGTGTATCTCTTCAGCACAATCCAAGCATAAACAGAATTAGTATTTTATAGCTATGACAATTTACCTAAAATGTGTCTCTATCCAATTGATTTAAGTGTGGGATTCCTTTACTGAAGTAACAAAAGGATGGAAACTATTCTAATGGAAGCATGGTGGATCATTTACCACAGTACTTTTCAGTTATTATACAATTAGCTGAACGTAACAGATGATGAAATTACTGACATACTTGCAAATATGTGCACAGTCATGCAGTTTTCTGTATTTTAATGGGGTTTTGCAGAACAGTTGAAGTTATTTAGATTGACACAAAGTCCAGATGTTTACTGTCATCCCAAGGCAATGCATTACCATAGTCTTCTAGTCCTTACTTCCCCTTTATATAGATCCAATATCAAATGAGAAAGAGAGTTTAAGTGTATATTATCCATCAATATCTTTTCAGAGAAATAAACTATAGAAACATAGCTCCTTTTTAAATGATTCTTTATGAGTACGTATGCAAATATACCACATGCCTGCAGTACATGTAAGGCCAGAAGAGGGCTTTGGACCCCCTGGAACTAGTTAGAGTTATAGAGAGTTGTGAGCTGCCACGTGAGTTCTGGGAATTGAATCTAAATTCAACGGAAGAGCAACCACTGCTCTTAACCACCAAGCCATTTCTCCAAACCCTACAGTACCATATTTTTTTTTTATTTATGTAGGAAATTATTCATATTAAACCCACATGTAAAGAGTTCCTGTTCTCAGCACCTTCTGTCTCCTCAATTCAAACTAGTGTCTCACTTATTCCATTTTTTATTAGATATTTTCCTCATTTACATTTCAAATGCTATCCTGAATGTTTCACCAGATGTCCCTCAACAGAGGAATGGATACAGAAAATGTGGTACATATACCCAATGGAGTACTACTCAGCTATTAAAAACAATGAATTTAGAGTCTCACTTTTATTTTGTTATGTATTTAAAATTTTCAAAGGCAACACACCTTGCCTTCTTGTTTCCCTGAGCTCCAGATCTACACCCTCACTCTAGTGATTTATTTTTTTTTCTATAATGTCTCCTCTGCTTACCTTTTCCTTGATTTTTGCCACCATTAACAAATCCAATCCTTCCACTTCTGAACCTTCTCAGGTGGTTCATGACACATTCTTTTGCAGTTCAACTTTGCTGACTGTCCCAGGTAAATCTTGCAGAAGATAAGTCTCTCACCCACTCATCCATGCACTTGAACAAAATCAAACATACACACACACACACACATACACACACACACACACACACACACACACACACAAATAATAATTATAATTATAAAATCAGTTAATCAAAAGTGTCATAGGAAAAATTTTTATGCATTTTTTCTATTATCAATATGAGAGTTAATAATAGTTTCAGTTTAATTTGGAAAGAATTATTTGCAGGGAGTAAAGATGGCCAAGAACAAGTTTAGAACAAGGAGCCAGGGGTACAGTCTCTCTGGACCTGCAAGAATGTCTATAAGACTAAGTAGCTGAAAGAGATCAGAGATAGTAGGGGAGACTATAAAAAAACTGAGCGTGGAAAATTTGTACAGAAGTTGTCCCCAGGCTTCAAAGTACCATGGATAAATGATAGATAGCATCCACTGATAAGCTCAAATGGACAGGTTCACAAGTGAGATCTTCTCTCTTTCAGAAGCATCAGCCAACGTCTTTTTCTCCAGAGGATCTAGACCCTTTGTTTCTGAGCCATGGTTAGTGGTGTTAAACTAGAAACAGAAATGTTGTTTGAAAGCTCATCACAAGTATTTGATAATTTCAAATCAGAATTTCAAATCTTTTGAAAGCTAACATGCAGAATCAAAAGGACATAGTGACATTCTCTGAAGTTTGGGTGCCTTCAAAGTTTCATCTTTTAGACAGAACAATTAAAAAGAAAGTATTGTGAGAAGGAATCTGGTCTGTGGCTTTGCAGAGAGGTTACTCTCCTGAGCCTATTGCTTTATTAATCAAGCAGTCAGTGCAGCCTCTAGTTTTTAAGACAAAGGCACAGAATTACCAAAGTCAGAAGTGAGACATAAAAGTGGGTTTGAAAAGCCTAGATTTACAATATAGAAAATTCTAAAATGATTAACAACTGTAACATAAGACAAGTCATGTTTTACATTCAGGTTTCTTTTATATGGCCCCAGTAATATCTGTATTATTCTTTTGTAGCTGACATCTAACAGATAGTCAAAACTAATACAAAATGTGTGTGAATAAAATAACTCTTATTAAAGCCACATCAACTGAGTTTCTTGCAGACATATACATCCCCCCCACCCCGTTCTGGAACCATGTCATTTCTTCCATAACTGTACTATGATTGTATTATATTATATCCTTTGCATCACTGACTGTTCTATGCCTGAACTTATTAAACTACTCTATATCAATTCACTTCTAAATTAATTCACCTACATCTCAGTTATTACTAGATCATTGTTAAACTAACACTTTTATCCCTAAAGATTGATTTTGTATCTATTTATTAAACCGTGGTCTGTGCAATTTCTGTTATTTTTAAAGTTTAGAAAATACACTGATTTGCAAGTAAACAAAGAAAATTTACATGAAAAGCGATTTTAAAGGCTAAGTATTTAAGCCTTGAGCCATTTCATTTATTCACTAAATCACAGATAGATTCACACCCCTAAATAAGAAACACTCTTCTTCCTTCTTAATTGTTCTAGCCAACACTGGCATGCATTGAAAAATCATCATATGAAGTATTACTAAGGAAAGAACAGAATCCATCCTAAGGAAGCCATCTTCACATATGCCAATGTAGTCCAGCTAATGAGAGGCTTTAGTGAAACTTGATTATATGCCTGATTATGTAACCAGAATTTACAGGTGAGCCAATAAAGTGTGAGTCAAAATGTCATCTTTACTGTTTCTCTCTTACCGTGTGTGTGTGTGTGTGTGTGTGTGTGTGTGTGTGTGTGTGCATGCGTGTGCGTATGTGTGTGATGCATACACAAGCACACATATAAGGAGGCCAAAGGAAGATGTCAGATGTCTTGTTCTCTCTTACAATCTTAAGACAAAGTCTCTCACTTAAACAAAGACATAAAATAATTAGTAGATTGAATCGTACTTTATTGCCACAGGGTGAATAAATTCTACCTAAAAAAGTATTTAAACTTCATAGTTTGTTATACAAACATGGTTTTAGTTTTCTATGTATTAATGGATTTGTAGGTTCCTTACATCATAAACAATAGTTTGATAGTGTATTAGGAAAATGATAGTTACTTTTCCTTTCCTATAGCTATGATGAAATATGCACCCAACACAATTTAAGGAGGTAAAAAGTCCTAGAACACAAAAGAAGGCTTGGAAGCTAGATCAAGTCTTGCTGGTCACAGTGTATTGGCTCTCAGAAAGCAAAGAGTAAATAAAAAATAGGTATTGGCTATAAAGCCTCAAGGCCTGTCTAAAAGTACCCACTTTTTCCTGCAAAGTTCCACCTCTTAATGGTTTCACAACCTTCGCACACAATGCCACCAGCTTAGAGACTAAGTGTTCAAATCTATGTGACTATGGGGAGATTAAACTATAGTACTGTTCAACCAGAGCTTCCAATTTCACTTCTGAAAGTTGAAGGACTTTATTCACGGGTTCTTGTCCACTATTCTTTAGTAACTCCGGAAAAGGATGCTAGAGGAAATAATCAGTAGAGCTTATTTTTCCCTCTCCCATTGTCTATTCCATTCAACACTTTTCTGATGCACTGAACAGTTAAGTTTTGTGGCTCATTAGGAAGCATGCCAGTAGTAAAAGATTAATCCTGCTCAGTGTAGGTTCTTGAACTGATGAAAACTGATAGCCCACAGATAAGATCCAAGGAAGTAAATATCCTCCATGTATGTGTTGCAGGATTTCCTCTGTCTAATCACATTAGGGCAGTGGCAGGCCTGTGATTGGACAGGAAAAGGGAGGCAGAGCTAGGAGTTGGGGAGACTGAGAGGTCACAGGAGGGAGAAGGGGAAGTACCAGAATGGAGGTTGACATGGTGTTATTTAAAGATTAGAATAATTGTGTTACTACCCAATTCATTCTATGAAGCCACAATTACTCTGATACCTAAACCACATAAAGACACAACAAAGATAGAGAACTTCAGACCAATTTCCCTTATGAATATCGACGCAAAAATACTCAACAAAATTCTCGCCAACCGAATCCAAGAACACATCAAAACGATCATCCATCATGACCAAGTGGGCTTCATCCCAGGAATNTGTCCCTCAACAGAGGAATGGATACAAAAAATTTGGTATATTTACACAATGGAGTACTACTCAGCTATTAAAAACAATAAATATATGAAATTCCTAGGCAAATGGATGGATCTGGAGGCCATCATCCTGAGTGAAGTAACCCACTCACAAAAGAACTCACATAACATGTACTCACTGATATGTGGATATTAGCCCAGAATCCTAGACTACCCAAGATACAATTTACTAAACACATGATACTCAAGAAGAAGGAGGATTAAAATGTGGACACGTCACCCCTTCCTAGAATTAAGAACAAAGCACACATGGAAAGATTTAAAGGGAGCATTTGTGCAGCTCAATCCAAAGGATGGACCCAACGACTGCCGCTGCCAGGGATCCATCCCACAATCAGTCACCAAACATAGACACTATAGCATATGCCAGCAAGATGGTGCTGAAAGGGCCCGGATATAGCTGTCTTGGGGGAAAATATACCATAGCCTGGCAAACATGGAGGTGGAAGCTCACGGTCAGCTATTAGATGGAACACAGGGTTCCCAAGGAAGAAGGAGCTAGAGAAAGTACCCAAGGAGCTGAAGGGGTCTTCAACCATATAGGTGGAAGAATAACCATGAACTAACTAGTATCCCCTGGGCTCGTGTCGCTAGCTGCATATATAGAAGAGGATGGCCTAGTTGGCCATCAATGGGAAGAGAGGCCCCTTGGCTATGCAGACTTTATATGCCCCAATACAGGGGAACGCCGGGGCCAAGGGGTGGGAGAGGGTGGGTAGGGGAGCAGGGCCGGGAGGAGGAAGGATATAGGGAACTTTCTGGATAGCACTTGAAATGTAAATGAAGAAAATATCTAATAAATGTTGAAAAAAAAAAAAGAATAGTTGTGTTAAAGTTTGATCATTATCCATTGAAATTATCGTATTGGCATCTTTAAAAATGTAATACTATTAATACATAAATCTAATTGGTTAACTATAAGCTTAAGAGTTCTACCGGGTAATTAGGTGTTGAGATGGCTAACTAGGGGTGCATGGGGCAATGATCCCTGTGGTCTGGGGGCTGGGGGTGGGGGCAGAGAGTTGGTGGGCCAAGAGACTGAGCGAGTGAGATCACCTGGCTTCTGGGCTAGCTCTAGAGAGTTGGCAGCGGCAGCAGGAGCGAGGGAGCTTGGCCTACCGCTGCTGAGAGTTGGTGGGTCCATATTTTAATATTTCCCGCATCATATATGTAGACTCTAATTCCTTGAGGGTTGTAAGTTAGCTATGCACATCTTCTATAGCAGTGGCCCCACAAAGACTTATCCCTCAAGGTCATTTTCATTACTGTTAATATAAGAACACTGCAAATTTTGCACAGATGAGATGAGATTCCCATGACACATCACTTCCCAGAGCTTATCTTCACAAAATATCAGGTTCTCTAAAACTGAATTTCATAAGAATAATATCAGACATCTGTTGAGGTAAATCTCTCCAACCCAAATATGCCCCAGCAATGAAAATACAACACAATTAATATGATTACATGCTGCGTGCCTAGATTGGGCAGATCTACCACTATACTACCATCTTCCACAGCTTATGAGACCCCTTAGAACTTGCAGTTTCTCCAGACCATGTGCTTCTGCTCTGATTTTCTCCTTTGTCTTCCTCCATTACATCTTCTCTCTCTTCCATTTTCTCCTCCTTCTCTCTCCCATCTTCTGCTCCACCTTCCCTTTTATCTGTCCAATCATCAGCTCTCCTTTACTTTACAAATTAAGGTGGGAAGTAGGTTTACAGGAAATCACCTGAGTGCTGATTCATTCCTAGTTTGCAATCTCTCACAGGAGAACAGATTTAACATCAAATATAATTAGCCCCAGGGCTATCCACAACAGACCTCAAGATTTCTGCTTTTCTTTGTTGGGCTTTTTTAGGAGGAGGGAATCAGAGAAAGAAAATAATCACCTTAGCTTGAGCTAAGAAGACACAGGTGTTTGAGAGATATTATTTGATTGATTCCATGTGTGTATCTTGTGTTTAAAACCTCTTTAGTCTCTCTGCCCTTCTGATAGACACCTGCTAACCATCCTGGAGTGAAGAGTCAGTCATACTTGCTCTATCTCCCTCATCTCAGTCAAGTGCATGCTGGGCCACCAGCTGAGAGGCAAACTCAATCTTTGCAGAGACTTACCTGTTGCTAAAATGCTAATTGGAGGTTTTCAAGTCCTGGTGCCAGAGAGGAAAAAGTTGGGTTTACATTTAAAGACAATTTGGAATCAAATATGTCTTCCAGAAAGTGCTACAATTGAAGCCATGTAATAGAGACACAGGATGGCTGGGAAGGAAGAATTACAACCGTTTCCAAAGTCTCTTTCTGTATCAGAAATTAATGACTCATTTATCTGCTTTCTTCTCTTGAACTTCAGCAGCTGTAGTAGCGTTAAAAGTATGACTTCTGTGCAGACCCTTGGAGGCTGCAAAGGACTTCCATCCCTCTGGCACTCAGTGTCTATGGGGCATCTACACTACAACACAATATAGAGATGTCTGCAATAAAAGTGTCTTACCTCCAATACTTTAACAACTCTTGGAACTTTATCTTGCTGCTCAGTCTTGGCTTGGTTCTGTTTCTTCTTAAGCCTTGCTTTCTCATTCTTTGTGTTCCTACTCTCCAGACATGCCTGGATGTAAGAGAGTTCAGTTGTAATATGTGTGGCCGTGATCTTGTTCTAAGCAGCTATCCTGGCTGCTTGACTCCATCTCTGCTCTCTTCTTGCTAGACACATCAATCTCATATGGCTTCCTAACATTGGCTATCTGATAAATGACATGTCTAGTTGGCCTCCTGGCCTGTTTGATCATTACTAGGAAGGCTTTCCTCTAGCAAGTGAAGGTTAGTGATTGTAATCCTAGTGTTTCAATAAATGCAGAGCAGATACCCTCCATAAATATACACATATATTTACTAAAACTCCCTAAGGAATTTCTCTTTGTTAGAGTCATATTTCTTGTATTCCTAGGGAAATCCTTGTCAATTTCCATAGTAATAATGCTAGAAATTTTGATGTTTGGAGGAAAAACCAGAAGACAATAATTTTATGAATATTTGATTGGATATCCATTGCCGGAATGGATTTGAGAAACTTCCATTTTCAAAGTATGAACCGGTTTATTTTTGGACACACACACGCATACACACACACACACACACACACACACAGACACAGATATAGAAATACACATATATAGGAATCATGCTTATGTTTCAATAAATATAGACAATAGTATGTTATGAATGGTCATTGTTCAAAAGCAATAAAAAGTCAAGGCAAAGCTCATGTACCTAACAGGGTGAGAAACAGATATAACCATGATTTTCCATCTTATTTAAACTTATGAATACTAAAGAAGTAAATTATTGAACCCATAAAAATTTTATCTTTTAGAATATTTACTCAACCATATATTCATCTTTATTGGTATACAAGCACATATACACACATACACACACATGTATACATGTATACATAAAGTGATGTAGAGTAAACTCAAAATCTTGTGCATGCCAGGCAAGTACTCTGGCACTGTGCTGCATACTCTTAAGTCCATATCATATATGTCCATATCATATATGTCCCAACCTTCTTTTCCTCTGTCACCTTTAACATCTTGCTTTCAGGTCATAAGCTCAGTGTAAACTCTTAAACTAAGTTCAAGAGTTTCATCTGCCATTAGCAAAAGACAGATTCTTTTCTTACTAAACAGTAGCCCGAATGATTTATCTTTTCCTGTTGTAGTAATTAAAGTATCTTCTCAATAAAACCAATAATACTGGGCACCTTGGTCAACAATAGACAATACAAAATAAAATAGCTGCTAGTTAATTTTTTAAAAAATTAATTTATGTAAAATTTCAGATACTGGCATGAAAATAAACTATAGAAATACTCTGGTATCTGGGAACACATTTATTCCTATTTGGCAGTACATAAGCTTTAGTCAATTATAGAGTTGAATTATGCATTTTGTGATTTTATGTAGGATCATAAAAATATGTGTGTGTGTGTGTGTGTGTGTGTGTGTGTGTGTGTGTGTGAAAGAAATCATATGAGTGTGAGTGGCAAAAAAAGATTGAATGTAATTTGGATAACATAAATTCATTCTCTGCTTTAGATTGAAAAGAGTTCAGCCCTTGACCTGACACAAAATATGAATGAAAGTACTATAGTATTCAAGGATGGGGGAAAGAGCTTTCTGCACTGTAAAGAAACCTTATCCTTCAGCTCTGAAAAAGTCCTGTTTCCCTCTTTCTAGATTCATCTTTCCTTAGTACTAACTATAAAATATTGTCTGTCTGTAATGTATTTATTTATACTTATATGATTGACAGGAGTCTGAGAACCATAAGTCTGCCGTTTAACTTAGCTTCTGTCTCCTTTAATTGGTCAATCAGTACTAAAAATAACAGGAAAACATATTCTAGTCTTACTCCTTTAGCATTTGAAATTATGATCAAATTTTCTGGAGATACAACAATCTAAAGAAGTATTTAAGGCTGTGGCAAACAAGGAATGCACACACACACAGTTGTAATTAAGGAAGTGAGTTAGGTCATGTGTGATGTTCGCTATGTCATAATCTCAATGTGGTAAATATTTGCCCATGATCAGAATAAGATGCTGCATATTTAGAATACTAACACTTTGTGTTCCACACTCTGACAACTGTTCGAACATATTTTGAAAATAACAACTCATAGGGATGAAATTTAGTGTGGCTGCCTTACCTCATATAAGCAAAAATGTTTCCTATATGTCTGTGGCTTAAATATCTTCTTGTGTGTTTATAAGTGAGCCACAGAGAGCTATGGCAGAGGTGACTTGTGCCTCTCCTGGTTTCATTGGACCGTTCCTCTTTATGTCATCTTGAAAGACAAAAGTAACATGTGTTTTATATTTTCCAGCAATCTTTCTGATGACATACAACTAGATCTTCCCACTAAAAATGAAATGAGGAGATTACAGCTCACCACACCATACAAACTTGTGTGCACATGTGTGCAGTTGGTGCACTTGTGGGTGTGGACACACACATCTATGTTTGAATACATGGAGGCCAGAAATGGGCTTTGGGAAACTCCCTCTATTGCTTGCCACTTTATATGTCTAACCTTGTTTCTCACAGAAATTACAGCTTTCCCTTTCAGCTTGTCAAGCAAGCGAGTCCCTGAGCTCCACCTGTCTCCCAGTTGCCCCATACTGGGATTCTAGCTGCATCACAGCCAGCCTTGCAATCTGAACACAGATCCTCATGCTTTTACAGCAAGCTTTGTCCAGTGAGCTCCAACCACTGGTGTTTAGTTCATTTACAAAATATTTGCTCAGAAATGTCAAAAGAAAACAAAGTTGTCTATTGCCCATATTCAGAAAAGACTCACAGGGAAAATTAGAAATGAAGGAAACACCAAATGCCATTTCTCACTTACAATTCCAAAATCAATTTAAACAAATACCAGAAAAACATTGGATTAAAAATTTATTTGAGATAAATATTTGACTTGCGTGGTGCCAAGTTCATTGTATGTGGCAGATTTTTATGTACCCATTTCGAAGTAATCTCCGTCTCATTACTTTCTTGCAAGAATTAAAGCTTTTGCATTTCTCTGCTATAATATGATAAGAAACAGAAATATTCATTTGGAGGGAGTGTTCAAGCCAGGGTACTGGGTGAAGTCAGATGACACCTTGCTTTATTTCATTCCTTTTGAGTTCTTACATAGATATGTATATCACATTGTCTGTAAAAGCAGGCTGTTAGACAGAATGGCTAAGATAAAAAAATTCAGGTGACAGCAGATGCTGGCAAGGATATGGAGAAAGAGGAATACTCCTCCATTGTTGATGAGATGGCAAGCTGGTACAACCACTCTGGAAATCAGTCTCATGGTTCCTCAGAAAATTGGACATAGTACTACTGGAGGATCCCGCAATACACCTCCTGGGCATATATGCAGAAGATGTTCCAACTGGTAATAAGGATACGTGCTCCACTATGTTCATAGCAGCCTTATTTATAATAGCCAGAAGCTGGAAAAAACCTAGATGTCCCTTAACAAAGGAATGGGTACAGAAAATGTGGCACATTTATACAATGGAGTACTACTCAGCTATTAAAAACAATGAATTCATGAAATTCCTAGGCAAGTGGATGGATTTGATGGGTATCATGCTGAGTGAGGTAACTCAATCACAAAAGAACTCACATAACATGTACTCACTGATAAGTGGATATTAGCCCAGAAACTTAGAATACCCAAAATACAATTTGCAAAACACATGAAACTCAAGAAGAACAAAGACCAAAGTGTGGACACTTCACCCCTTCTTAGAATTAGGAATAAAACACACATGGAAGGAGTTACAGAGATCAAGTGTGGAGCTGAAACAAAAGGATGGACCAACCACAGATTGCTATAGCTGGGGATCCATCCCATAATCAGGCACCAAACACAGACACTATTGCATATGCCAGCAAGATTTTGCTTTCTGAAAGGGCTCTGATATAGCTGTCTCCTCTGAGGCTATGCCAGTGCCTGGCAAACACAGAAGTGGATGCTATTGGATGGAACACAGGGTTCCCAATGGAGGATGTAGAGAAAGTACCAAAGGAGCTGAAGGGATCTACAGCCCTATAGGTGGAACAACAATATGAACTAACCAGTACCCCCAGAGCTCATTTCTCTAGCTGCATATGTAGCAGAAGATGGCCTAGTCGGCCATCATTGGGAAGAGAGGCCCCTTGGTCTTGCAAACTTTATATGCCCCAGTACAGGGTAACACCAGGGCCAAGAAGTGGGAATGGGTGGGTAGGGGGGCAGGGCGGGGGTGGGGCGTATAGGGGAATTTCGGGATAGCATTTGAAATATAAATGAAGAAAATATCTAATAAAAATTGAAAAAAAAATGCATGCCGTTTTTCTCTCCTGGCTCCCTATTAAATGTTACAGCTCAGAAAGACTTTGTCAAGTGACATATGATGAGAAAGTTGTTGCAAGTGCCCTAAGGAGAAGAAACTATACCTAGTCTATACCTTTTGTGGTTATTTTCCTGATTCCTTGACTTTATTCTTTTGATTTCCTTATTCCTTAGTGAGTGTTAGAGTGTTAACTGACAAACAAACCTTCTTTGTGGAGACATGTTGGCAATATATATATATATATATATATATATATATATATATAACATATATATGCACATATATATATATATATGAAAGATGACAAATAGCAATGAAAACGGATCACATTTCTTTACCTTTTAAATGCCTCATATACACAAACATAGTTTCAGTCATTCGCAGACCTGTGTATGACACGTTTATGTCCCTAAGTGCACAGTAAAAATTATTTTAAGCAGGAATCACAGTTTACTCTTGCCTTTCTCTAATCGATGGAGCAGAGTCTGGCAAATGAATAAGTGGTGCTTAAAACTCATAAAAGGGAGGTTTAAACCTGTACTCATTTTCTGTAAAAACTTGCAGAGCCCAAAGTAGTAATGCAACTAACACACCCTGCTGGTTGCAAAACTCTCTGTAAAAGGCACACTGCATTTCCCCTTCAATCCCCAACAGAGCAATTAGCCAGTGATAAAAGTGGCCCTAATCTCAGCAGTTATTTGATGATGACCTTGTCTGTTCTGATGTGGACTCCCGGTTCACATTTTATCACCACATCTCACAGTTGTGCTGTAGTGACACAGAGAGCACAATTTAGAGTTCAAGATTGTTTATCAACTTTATAAAGAAATATGCCACTGTGAATATGAAAGCTGGGATGAGGATAATCTGCAGACAATGAGAACATTCTCAATTAAAAATAATTGGAACAATGAAACCACACAAAAAGGTTCAACAAATGGTTGGATGTTCGGTTTTATGTGACAAATTAGTAATTTTTACAGTACAGAAGTCAAAGGAAATGACAAAAAGCTATGGGTATTGTTTTTGGCTTTGGTGTGTGTGTGTGTGTGTGTGTGTGTGTGTGTGTGTGTGTGTGTCCTTATCTTGCTTAGTATCCTGACTGACTTTCCTAAATCTGGTGACAATACTAGGTAGCTGTAGTGAATAGAAAAATGGATAGACCTGAAGAATTGGTTCTCTCTGATGGTATACCTGCTAGCCCAATAGAGGGATTTAGCCCAAGGGAAGGTTCCAAGGCCTGACACTATTACTGAGGCTATGGAGCATTCACAAAAAGGGATCTATCATGACTGCCCTCCAAAAGACACAACAACCAGCTGAAAGAGACATATGCAGATATTTGCATCCAACCAATGAACAGAAGCAGCTGACCCCAGTTGTTGAATTAGGGAAGGCAGAAAGGAGCTGAGGAGAAGGGAAATCCTATAGAGAGACCAGCAGTATCAATTTGGACTCCCAAGAGCTCTCAGAATCTGGACCACCAAACAGACAGCATACACCAGCTGAAATGAGACCCCTAACACACATGCAGTAGAGGACTTCCAGGTCTATGTTCATTCAGAGATGATGCACCTAACCCTCAAGAGACTGGAGACCCCAGGGAGTTTAGAGGTTGGGTGGGGTGGGGAATGGGGGCATCCATATGGAGACAGGATGGGGTGGGGAGGAGGTGTGGGATGTGGAGCAGTGGGAGATTGGATGGGGGGACAGAAAATGGAATATGTAGTGTAAGAAATGAATTAAAAATAGAATAATTTTTTTCAACTTTTATTAGATATTTTCTTCATTTACATTTCAAGTGTTATCCAGAAAGTTCCCTATACCCTCCCCCCTCCCGGCCCTGCTCCCCAACCCATCCGCTCCCACCCCCTGACCCCGGCGTTCCCCTGTATTGGGGCATATAAAGTCTGCATAACCAAGGGGCCTCTCTTCCCACTGATGGCCAACTAAGCCATCCTCTTCTATATATGCAGCTAGAGACACGAGCCCAGGGGGTACTAGTTAGTTCACGGTTATTCTTCCACCTATAGGGTTGAAGACCCTTTCAGCTCCTTGGGTACTTTCTCTAGCTCCTTCTTCCTTGGGAACCCTGTGTTCCATCTAATAGCTGACCGTGAGCTTCCACCTCCATGTTTGCCAGGCATTGGTATATTTTCCCCCAAGACAGCTATATCTGGGCCCTTTCAGCACCATCTTGCTGGCATATGCTATAGTGTCTATGTTTGGTGGCTGATTGTGGGATGGATCCCTGGCAGCCGCAGTCATTGGGTCCATCCTTCACACATGATCTCTGTAACTCTTTCAATGTGTGCTTTGTTCTTAATTTTAGGAAGGGGTGACGTGTCCACATTTTGATCTTCATTCTTTTTGAGTTTCATGTGTTAAGTAAATTGTATCTTGGGTAGTCTAGGTTTCTGGGCTAATATCCACATATCAGTGAGTACATGTTATGTGAGTTCTTTTGTGAGTGGGTTACTTCACTCAGGATGATGGCCTCCATATCCATCCATTTGCCTAGGAATTTCATATATTTATTGTTTTTAATAGCTGAGTAGTACTCCATTGTGTAAATATACCAAATTTTTTGTATCCATTCCTCTGTTGAGGGACATCTGGGTTCTTTCCAGTTTCTGGCTATTATGAATAAGGCTGCTATGAACATAGTGGNAATTAGCTGTTGTTAAGAGCTCTGGAATAAGCATAGATTTGAAAGAATCTATATCATGGCTTGGAGTCTTTTAGCTAGATAGTCCAGAATGCTACAGCTCAATCTATATAGTGTTTCTGTTTTCTTTAGGTAAAGAGTATGTATTTTCCAGGAGTTGGGTAAAATATTTTGAAATGTCTAGTAATATATGGAAAATTATGGGAGACAATTACCTGATGGATGCCATGGAGGAAGAACTGTGGTGAACAAGTGAGCTTTTTGGAGATGGTCCATCATTTTTGTACAGTTGTGATGGATGTACCTTGGAGAGGCAAAGCCCTTGGGTTTTTTCTTTGGATTGCTTCTTGCTGTTGATGTGCATTCTCATGTATGTCATTGCTAATATTCTTCTGTATCTAGCATGATATGAATGGGTATGTGGAGACCCTTACTGCCTACAATCTGTTGAAAGAGTCCATGCTACCGTCTCGCTGGCAAGAACGGATGGGGACACCAGAATCCTTTTGCAGCAAACTTTTATTACATCATGAGGAGGAAGACCACGAGCCCAAAAAGGCACTGCCTATATATACCCTGACGCATCGTGTATGCTTCTGGTTGGCTGCTCACTCACCATGTCCCAGGATGGGCAGTGACTCAGCGTGTGCTCACCTTCGGCCATGCTATGTCGACTTGTTTACTGGGGAGAGCACCGGGTGTGGCTCTCTACATCTCCTCCTTTTTTGTTTTATATGAACGAGTGGCATCCAAATAAATTTATGCCCCAGGCCAGGTCATCAAGCCCATCACAGAGTACTCACCCAGCACAAGCCCACTAAGGCCCAGGGTAAGCTGGCATCCCCTGTTGACGTGGTCTCTGTCTTAGGCAAAAACCTGCCTGAACCCTAACTGTTGGAACAAATTCAAATATGAAGCAAGACTCATCTGCATCTGGGCCCATGTAGCCTCGCTCCCTAATGGAATAGCCAGTACCAAATCAGAACCGAGCCCGATCAAGCAAACTCCTTCCTGAGGGAGTAGGCAATCACAAGCAAATGTTCTGAAACGGTCTTCCTCACCCTACCAGGTGCAATGGAGCAAGTCCTCTGGGTGCAAGGGCTAAGGGAAATCAAGACGGCAACACCCATCCCTGTGCAATGGAGCATGACTCCCAGGGGTGCAAGGGCTGTCAACCCAAGTTGGTCACTGCATCTCAGGGGCAGAGGAACTACCGGGTGGTCCAGAGCATTGAGGCCCTTACTTATTGAGCATAGATAGCCATATGGCAGGGGAGGCTCCTAGTTCTATGGCAACAAGCGCTTGGGTGATAACGACCTTGTCACATTTTTCTTGGGCTCCGAGTGTGCAAACCAACCATAACATAAACACTAGTTCACAGCACAGGGCTGTACTAAACAGGCCTACTCCCACCCACTCTTTAAAGAAAGAAAAGGCTAAGGATATCCAGGAAGAGAAGTCCCCAAAGGTAATGGGTTTCAGCCGAGTCCCATTGAGTTGCCCAATCTGCAAGAGAAGCCTTCTCGAGAGTTGTTCTGCCTTCAACGACCAATTCCCTCTGAGATAGTCCGACAGAAGACGGCTTCATCCCGTGATTCCATAGGATCATCAATGTCAGCAGAATGAGCAGAACCGGTCGTTGGGAGGTCCATCTGGGAATCATCTTCACGTGCCAAGATTCTTCGTGTCAGTCGTTCTGGCAACCAAAATGGATTGTCTTCTTCCTGTGGGAAAACACAAACAGCTCCCCTGGATCTTATTAAAATAGGATCCAGGCCTTTCCATTGACCAGTCAAGACATCTTTCCATTTCACCATCTCTTTTGGCCTGTCAGGCTCCAGACAATGACGGTCGGCTGCCATATGGCCTTGACTGTCAAGAAGGAAAAAAAAAAAAAAAAAAATTAACATGCGCTGTTGACTTGTTTACTGGGGAGAGCACCGGGAGTGGCTCTCTACAGTCTGTTGTGATTGCTTCATGGGGGATACCTAACTCTTTTGGGCAATTTTTTTTTTTCCTGCAGATCAATATGAAGACAAGCATTGATAGAATAATATGGTTTAAATGAATTAAAGACTTTACAGAATTCCTATTTTGGTTTAAATATCATTAAGAAATTAGGGTTATTGGTAGGAAGTTTAAGGAAATGGTTTAGGTTGCTTTGCTAGAAAGATATAATAAAGATCAAAATAAGAGTAAACTGTGGCTCCTCCTTGTAGAGTAGTCAGGGATGCATAGGTTGGAAAAAGAACACAGTGAGCTCTCATGGATTACAAACCCATAGTTGTACTTGGAAGAGAAAATAGGCTTGGGACAAATTAATGATCAAAGAGAACATTCATTCTAAGTTAGGTCTGAGTTTCTTGATCTTGCCATCTAGGAATGTGGTCTCAGGTTTCAGTTTGCACTGTGAAAAGACAGGGTTATGAATGAAGAGTAAATAATTCTTTTATGAGTATAAGAATAAAGAACAGATGATTATTAAGTTTAGCTGAACAAGACTTCAAAAATAAGATGTAAGATAGTTTGATCTGTTTCTTGGTAAATAAGTTTGCTTTTAGCTAAGTGTACTGTGGGAAGCCGCATGCTCAAGCTGCCCGGCACTCCCCGGAACGGGTTACCTAGGAACCGGTCGCCTGAAAATGTAAACAAACTCAGTGCGCAGGCTTGACGCAATCACGTAAGTTACCGCCCACCGCGGGAGTCCGCGCGCCCGCGCCGGTTAGTACACGTTCGTCTGTCACCGCCCAATCCCGGGGCATATCTTGAGGTAATGGGCAACAAGCCAATCCAAGCGACTCACGTCACACTGATGTGGGTGTGAACATAGGTATTTCTAGGAACGCTCTACCTTTCGTCTCTCTTTTTCTCCACGTGGATTCAATAAAGGAGTACTCGCAGAAGAACTCTGGAGCCCACCTTTTCCTCTCCTGCAGGCAGGCGGGGGAAGTGGGGGATATGTTTTTTATTGTTTTTTACAGTGTACAGAAAATTTGCTCCTATAGACGCTTTGTTAATCAATCAATGATGAAAAAATGATTGCTTTGGGGTTGTGATGAACTTTTGAAGAGAAAGATAGATGTGAAATGTTCAGTTAAGTATGAGTTTCAAAAGAATACATAATCAATAATCCAATTGTAATTTCCTTTTCTTTAATGATTTAAATCTGCTTTGAAGAATATGTTTCTGTGGTGGTTGTTTTGGAGAATATATAAAACTTGTGGCAATGAGGTAATTATGTTTTTTTCTTACATAGAGAATGTTTGTCTTAGATGGTAGAAAAAAAGGGTTAGACAAAAAATAAAATTGTTGGAGCTTGGTGTACTCTTGCTTCATCTACCAAGTGTGTGTGTGTCTACCAAGTGTGTGTGTGTGTGTGTGTGTGTGTGTGTGTGTGTATGTATTCTCCCCATTTTCACTGGCCCCAGAGAGTTTTTCACTAATCCTAGAGAATTAAGTTTTACTCCCTCAGACAAATGCCTATTGAATGATTAATTAGACTCCATGTTTCTCTTCAGAGTATCTGAGGAGAGTACTTGACAATTTCCATACAACTTTTAAATGCAGTTCATATTTCTATTGATATATCTATAGGTCTGTCTATCTAACATCTACAACTTCATTATTCTTTATGTTGGAGGAACTGTTGAAGTACTTATTTTGACTTCTAAGTTTTTCAAGATAAATCCTATAAAATCAAAAACCAAGAAATACCTGTTATTTTTTCTAATTTTCAAGTTATTTTCATCATTTCTTTTCCTTTTACATAATAGAATTATATATATATATATATATATATATATATATATATATATATATGCATTGTGATTCTCTCCATCTTCATGTTGTAATGGATCTTTATTTTATTTATATTCATTATAATATATAATGAATTATTTTTAAATATAATGTATTTCATCATCAAATACCATCTTAATGCATAGAGAATATAGTCTTAATATGTCAGATGAAGGATTTCACAGGAAAAGGGAAGTCAAACCTAGGCCTGCCTGAAGCTCTTTAAAACTTCCAATTTTATCTGAAGCATGTTTCTAAGACCAGCAGAGAAGAAACAGTTTTGTAGTAGCCAGAGCAGGGCATAGCAGAAGGCAGACACAACTTCACAACGTTGATTTGTATTGCTATTTTTGTTGGCTATTTGGGACAATGTTAAAAGAAAATAATGAAAGTGCCTTTACTAAATATTTTATATTCAAAAATATGAACCTTGAATCATAAATACAAAATAAGACAGATTCAATTAAATTATATACTACCTTTAAGAAATGGCTGCATGGAAGTACATTCACTCTGAAAAAGTGAACCATTTTGCATGCAGTTTCTTGGCATATAATTACAGCCATGCCAATGTGGATTTCTTATAATGTAAGACTTTTCCTGGTAAGGCAACGTACATAAATATTCATCCCAGATATAGAACCCATGATAGACCAATGTATGGATATCACCAAAGCCCAGCTTGGTGATCAATGGTTTTATTAGAGTTAATCAGAGCAGCAAAGATGAAACAAAGACATCTGTATCAACCAAGCCCACCCAGCATGAGTGACAGATCACAAAAGCCAGGAACCTGGGGCACACAGCACACAGCCAGAAGGCAGCTCTACAGGATGGGTGTGTCCTTTTCACATGACTCAGCAGCCCCAAACCTCTTTCAGGCAATTAGTCTGATCTGGGTTTTCTTCACAGTTTGGCCTTCCAGAGAATCTTCTTTGCCGCTCGGCTTGCGTGATCGACTCTCAGCATCCTTTGTTTTTTACTCTTAGTTGAGAGGGGCTTTAATGAATCCAGTCAGTTTCAGGGACTTCCTGAAGCTAATTTGTGTTAGCATCTGTCCTAATGAATTTCTCTGAAGAATAAAATGTTTCAATTTCAGAGGAAAGTACTACTCACAGGAATGTACAGATTAGTCCTGGAAAGTTAGTGTGGTGCTGCTATACTTATAATTTCTAGTTTCCCTAGCTTCTATTTTCAAATATTGTCATGTACATTTTTTAGGTCAGTTCCATTCCAGTCTATGTTTATTCTGGGTAGAGGCTTGGATTGTATCAACTACAATAATAGTTACATATACTCACCAGCTTGGCTTGTTCTCTGACAATCTTTAGAAGTAGTCAAAGGTTCCCTACACCTAGGCTTTCATGACCTTTATCACCACCTAAACCTGTGTAAACCACAGGGATTCAGTCATTTTTCTAGAAACTCAGCAGATATGAACCTGCCTCATTGCACCTTATCCTACTGACTACCATCAAAGTCCAACTCTTCAGGCTTCTCATGCTGTCTCTTTCTCACATACCCATTTAGAGAATACAAATAAACAATAAATAACGCTCAATGCTTGAATGTTCTGACACCCCTTCATGAGATAGCCAGTGGAGAACATAGTGCAATCAAAACCTAGGTCTCATTCCCTATGTTTAAAATTTACCAGACAAATGCCAAATTGCATTTGTAAAGCCAAGACCATTGCATGTTCCTCAGTGCTGAGCCCCAGTCTGTAGTCTAAGAGGGAAATTTGTAGATAAACCTGTTTGTCACCTGTTAAATCCAAGAAGGGCATGCTGAATTTGTAAAGTGATGGCAGGGAACGCCAGGGCCAAGAAGTGGGAGTGCGTGGGTAAAGGAGTAGGGTCAGGGTATAGGGTACTTTCTGGATAGCATTTGAAATGTACAAAAAGAAAATACCTAATTAAAAAAAAAAAAGAAAAGATGGCTGGAATTCCAAAGCTCAAACCAAGAAAAGTCCACTCCCAAAGAAAGATGTCTTTCCCCACACAAACACAAGGGGAAAGGCAGGAACTGGATCTGGAATTGACCTATGCCAATGCTTACCTGAAGTTACACAAAAACAGCTCAGAGAGCCTGTTGACTACATAGAACTGAGGGAAATTACCAGGACCCAGTTAGAATGCATCTGTGCTTAAGCTCAGTTTAAATACACTAACTGGAACCCATAGAAGGCCTTGCCCTTTCCAAAGTCCATTTTCCCAGCCATAATTCTACAGATAATAGACACAAACTTAAAAAGCTGCTGGAAGGATACTTTCCCTTGTCTTTTATCATATTAATGCCCGCTTTACTAAATAGCTGCCTCCTTGTGTACATTTAGCAATAGAACCTACAATTACAGCCTGATGGAAGGATTTTAGATAGAGTCAATGGTGACCACCCTACATTGTCTTTGACTATGCTATTCTGATTAAACATGAGCCAAAGTGCAGGAGTGACTATTGGGATTTCTAGCCCACATTCTTAAAAAACAGCCCCACAGTTTACATTTCTTTTTCCTATGGGCTGTAATGCTAATAGGAAGCCTGCATACTCATTTAACCTCCAAGGATAAGCAGGGTATGCCTGATAAAAGGGAAGAACCTTAAGACAGAAGAGTTCATGGAATGCCTAGGTGTCCTGAGTGAAAAGAATTATTCCAAGTAATCACGCTTTTCTCTTAAGCATAAGCATGGGAACCCAACATCAATCTTTTTATTCTGTTTAAACTATTTTATTGGACTTCTATTAAAGTGAGCATACTGATGTAGTGTTTTAGCCTGTACTATTGGCCTGGAGAATGGAAAAGTTATAGAAGTTGGGAAGTTACACTGTCAGGAAAAGACACTTTATGGGGCTTACACCTGCACAAGTAATGCATGCTTTATGATGGAAAAGATACATATAAATTCATGCCAGGATTTTTACTGCAAATAAGTATTGACTGCAGGCCAAGTCTCTTTGGATACATACAAAATGTCTGTGGAAAGATGTTTACTTTAAAAGGAAACAGACTAGTGAAAGTCACTTAACCCCAAATGATAAGTAATGCCTTGAAAAAAGTGATACTTTAGAGTACAGAGCAACCTAAGAGAAGAAACAGTAGCCACAAAGGCATCCTATCACTATGGAAATAAGGACAATAGCTTTGGGGTACATCTTAGAAACGTTACTGAAACAAACCTAGATGCCATCACAGAGCAAGATAGATTTATTGCAGGCAAACATGATTTGGAAAATGGTATTCACATTTTTAGGGCACTTTTTAAAAATTAGTTTGTAAAATATCTTTTTAAAGATTTATTAGTGTGTGTGTGTGTGTGTGTGTGTGTGTGTGTGTGTGTGTGTGTATGCAGGTATGTGTATATGAGTGCAATGTTAGCAGATATAAGAAGAGTACATCAGGGAGGGAATTCCCTAAAGTTGGAAAAAAGGTGATCACGTGATTATGGCCCACACTCTACATTGGTTCTGGGAACTAACCCATGTACATGCTCCAAGACCACAATGCAGTATTAACCCCTGAGCTTTCTCTCCATTCCTGCAAGTTTTATTTGTACGTAGCTCAGACCATGTAGATATATTTTCACTCATGAAAGCTGAAATTTTCTATAGAGGCTTACTTTGGCATAAGTTTCTGATGTAGCACCAATATTCTTTCTATTATTAAAAGCTGCATAACTACATTATTATTTTAATGAGACAAAATATATAAATGTTGCCACTGCTAGTGCATTTGTATTCAGTCACAGCAAAGGAATTGGTGATAATATTTTTCTCATTTTGCCACATAATTAAAGATTTTCTTTTGACATACAAAAAACTGAGAGCAGTTATCCTAGATGCTGGTAGTCCATTTTATATGTTCTGGTTAAAGTGATATTTTTAAATGAGATTTTATATAAGTTTAGAGCTTTTGACAATCCATAGACCTAGTTGTCAAGTTCAAAAAGAACATTCTATAAATAATATTTATCTATTCATCAATTTTATTATTTCCCCTTTAGTAGCATAATACCTATGGAGTAGGGGGTATATGTTCATACCAACTTAGAAAAGAAAATGCCATATTTATTTTGAAATTGGAAAAGAGAAATAAATCAGTCAAGTAACAATTTTAAACAGTTTATCTATCAAAGTCCTCACTAAGAAAGTGAATTGGGACATAAGATATGAAGGAAAGGTCAATTACATTCACAGAGAGCTTGGAAAACACTATTTCAAGGAAAGTAACTAGTTTTTTCAATAGTAGCATGAATGACATTTCTGAAGAAATACAAAGATCCCAGATTATGTAAAGAAAAAAAATAAGGAATTAGAAGAAAGATCAGAACATTGTTAGAAATCCAACTGGTAGGTTCTTAGAGGTCTTTATAAAGTCCACTACTGCCAAAATCAAATCGTAGTTTTGAACAAACAAATTTAACTCTTGGATTTATACAAAGAAAGAGATGAAAAAATGAATTAATATCATCAAATTTTGAAAAATTAAGTGGTAAGGGTAGAATCTAAACACCATGAGTATGTTGAAGGTACTTAAGTAATTTATGTAAAAATTGTAGACTTTGGTTGTACCAGATGATATAATGTAAAGTCCTTGTATTTATAACACTGGTGATTCAAAAATTTGCTAAAATATTACTTATGGGAGAAAACAGAATGAGGAAAGTACAGGTTGACTCAGGCTTATACTCCACAAAATTAGTATAAAAATATTAATTAGCTGGTACTTTTAATAAAAGAGTAATTTACTATTTGGCAGTGTGGAATGGAATTTATCTATTCAAATAGAAATGTGTTACTTACAAAAACTCTGAGTGTCACGTGATTAGTTGGATACCTCTTGAGATAATTAGAGATGAAATATGAAGCTCAAGAAAAAGGAACGCCAAAGTGTGGATACTTCGATCCTTTTTAGAAGGGGGAACAAAATACCCATGGAAGGAGTTACAGAGGCAAAGTATGGAGCAGAGACTGAAGAGAAGGCCATCCAGACACTGCCCCACCTGGGGATCCATCCCACATACAGTCACCAAACCCAGACACTATTGTGGATGCCAACAAGTGCTTCCTGACAGGAGCCTGATATAGCTGTCTCCTGAGAGACTCTGCCAGTGCCCTACAAATACAGAGGTGGATGCTCTCAGCCAACCATTGGACTGATGGAGGAACTAGAGAAAGGACCCAAGGAGCTGAAGGGGTTTGCAGCCCCATATAAGGAACAACAATATGAACCAACCAGTACACCAGAGCTCCCAGGAACTAAACCACCAACCAAAGAGTACACATGGAGGGATCCACGGCTCCAGAGGCATATGTAGCAGAGAATGGCCTATTAGGTCATCAGTGTGAGGAGAGGCTTCTTGTCCTCGGAGGGCTCTATACCCCAGTGTAGGGAATGCCAGGATATGTTCATACCCACACCAAGGAGTGGGTGGGTTGGTGAGTAGGGGGAGGGATGAGGGGATAGGGTGTTTTTGAGGGGAAACCAGGAAAGGGGATAACATTTGAAATGTAAATAAAGGAAATATCTAATAATAAAAAATACATCTGAAAAAAAGAAGAAAAGAAAATGCCCTATGTACAGTTTACATAATATTTTCCAAGTATCTTTCTGACTAATAAGTCATCTGATCCTAACATCTTTAAATCTTGTAAATCATGAACATATGTGTTGCTATCCCAAAAGATGGAGTTTTAGATCCTTCAAAGGTCATATGAATTTTCACAAGATCACAGAGAAAATGTTGGTGATAAGTTAGGTCAGAACTCAAACTCATAGGTAACTACAGCTGAATTTATATGTGTATGGTATGTCCAAAGAGGTCAGCACTTCAGCATTTCATGCACCAACATTCTCCATCCTCCATTCTCCTGCCCTTAAAGTGTTTCTGTCCTGTCTTATGCCATACCATGTTTCTCAAGGGCTGGTTCTCTCTCTCTCTCTCTCTCTCTCTCTCTCTCTCTCTCTCTCTCTCTCTCTCTCTCTCTCTCTCTCCTATGTGTGCACACATGTGTGTGTGTGTGTGTGTGTGTTCATGAGTGCATCTGGGGAGGGTTGTTCTATCTGTGGAAAGCACTTGTAGTGGTTGCCTATGCTGCCGAGGATAACCCCATAACCACATGCTTATGGACAGAACTACTGAAAATTCAGAGATGATATTTTGTGGCAAAGCTAAATGCATTAGGAGAGCAAAACTTTTGGCTATGTGCAAGAAGAACATTGCACAAAAGAGAAGCAAAGACAAAAATCTCTGAAACAATTTTGTTGATAAAAAAAAAAAACAAAAACACTCACAGTTCAATACCAGTTGGCTTGGAAGAGATCAGAGTGAAAAAAACAATTTGGAAAGGTATCTGGGACCAAGAGACCATGTGTACATGGTTTCTTTACATTTGACAGAGAAAGAGGTATGGATGCAAAGGAAAGCTTCGGCTACAACATGAATAGAAGAAACTCCAGGAGTAAAGAAACTGATCTACTCACTTGTTCACAATAATAGATTGAGTTTTCAAGATAGTGAATGAAAACAGGAGATTGTTACAATAAGCAAGTTTTCCTATAACAATAACCCAATAGTTATGTATAGCAAGACATCTTTTAGTTTACAAACCTAACATATCGACCCTTACTCTGGTTCATGAGAAATATTTATATTAATTTCAAATTGAGCAATAAGGTTTGAAAAAAACCTGTCCTGACAGCTGTTGATTCTGCTAAAATTAGTTTTTACAAGTGCAGTTACCAATTTATTTATCCTTTGATTTTTATTTCTCACTATTCTTGGAGTTTGAGTCATGTAATTAGATCAATTAGTCATGTAATTTGATCAATTAGTCATGTAATTTGATCATTTGATCAAAACAGAAAGAATTAACAATGTTCACTAGTAGAGTGACAATGTAGGCTGGGCACAGTGGTATATACCTTCATCCACAGTACTTGGAAAGCTGAGGCAGGAGGTTCCCATTTGTGTCCATCTGAGTTACTTAGTGAGTGTCAAGATAACCTTAACTATATAGTAAGGCTCTGCCTCAAAAACATTAAGATCAATAAGTAAATAGTAAGTACAAATATGACTAAAAATATGAACATTAAAAAATATGCCTTATGTTGTTGAAAATGTTAGTGAACTAGGAAGCTTTACCTACCTGTCTTTTAATGGTTTTAGAAATTACATATTTCTATATTTTCAAGTGATTTCTCAATATTTATATAATATTCTTGTTTTGGATAATGTACAGAAAAAATTCTATATTCCAATTTTTGGAATATATTTTTATTAACTAATTTTTTTACATCCCAAATGCTGAGAAATTTTAGGTAGTACTCTATTCAAACAATCTCTATCACAATTAAAAAGTTAATATTTTTAATAAGTAACAACTTGAAGAATAAATACTGTTAGGTTTTAATCAATTAGTGGAGAGCAGACAGATTAGAAACTTTTCCCCTGTGAACACCCAGTAATCATTATCATTTGGTGACAATTTAATTCACATCTGATAGTACTTTCTGGGAGACTTTGGAGGTTAATCCTCTGTGCTGGCATTGCTTCTTAGGGATGTAAGCTAGTTCTCACCACGTACAAGAAAAGACTTCATAGAATCACCTCACAGAGCAGCCGGCAGATAAATCCAAGGAGTAACAATCTCATCTTTTCTCATTCTTTTTCAGACTCAATAGCAAATGTCACGTAGATAAGTTGAAAAAAAAAAAGAGAGAGAGAGAGAGATCTACAGAGGAAGTCAAAAGATAACACCTCGCCAGCAAGGTGAGCTTTCCCCCTAATGATGTGAGAGCCATGGGAACCTTATCCTGCTCTTAACAAGTTGAAAGAAATTCTGCTTAACACTCCACCATAGAGCTGTTATTTTCCCCCACAGCAGGCATGATTTCTTTAAGACACATAGAAAATAGACTTTTTATTTTCAATACAGCCAACATACTTTTATATATAAAAGATGGAATAGAAGTCAGAAAGTCTGAAAAACTCTACATATTTTTAAAACATCTAATATGCATATTTTTAGATATTCATATTTTTAATAAATTGGATGAAGAAAAAATATTTAATGAAGCTCTGGTACTGTTCCTCCAAATAAGGGTTTAATAGATATCTTCAAGATAGAAAATAGGCCAAGAAGGTGACTTCTCCATGTTATATTATTTCATTAAATGCAATCATCTCCTAGCATCAATATTAAGTATGCTCAACCCACCAAAAGGATCATAGCTTTGGGGATTCACTATACCCAACTCGAATGCACCTGACTTTAATAAAAAATAGAATCATGCTCAATGATTTGCACACAGTAACAATTAGTCAATAAGTGTTTGAATATTATACGTTGAACAGAGTATTTGAGGGCTGTAAGCACCAGCCAATGAACAGAATTTAATAACAAAAGAGAACATTATTTTTTTCCTGCTAAAGCACAAAGAGCAAGTAAATGAACAATCACACTGGCATCAATAGTTATATTTTAAACAAAATCAATTTAACATTGTCTATCAGATAAGTTGTCACATGTATACTTTGCTAGTGTTCTTGTACATTTCTGAGTGAGGCTAATATTCATAAAACAACTAATAGTGAGAATAGCCTAAAGCTGCCATAAGTGGAGTAACCCTGGCTCCAAAAATTCTTGGTACTATGACCCAGCAGTTGAGTGCAAATGCAGATATAGCCAGTTCAAAACCAAGTGGGACTGACCAATTCAGTGATACCAACAGCAGACACAGGAAGACTGTTGTGTTCAGATTCACTCAGATACAGTGTTGGCATGGATAAAGACAGGTGAAGGATCTATCTTAAGTCAGGAAATAGGGCACTTTTAAAAAGTGAAAATTCTTAAGACGGTTGACTGTAAATCAACCAACCAGACCCCTCGTCGCTCCCAGGGACTAAAACTCCAACCAAAGACTACATATGGAGGGACCCATGGCTCCAGCTGCATATGTAGCAGAGGATGGCCTTATTGGGCATCAATGGGAGGAAAGTCCCTTGGTCCTCGGAAGACTCTATGCCCCAGTGTAGGGGAATGCCAGGGCAGAGAGGCAGGAATGAGTGGGTGGGTGGTAGAATACCCTCATAGAAGCAGGGAGAGGAGATGGGATATGGGGTTTCTGCGGGGAAACTGGTAAAGGGGATAACATTTGAAATGTAAATAAAGAAAATATCCATTAAAAAACATAAAAATGCAGAACAGATATTAAAAAACTAGAGTAAGAAACCACACTTCTCATCTAATAATCCAGTTTCAATGTATCCTAAATGAAAGAGGGAGAAGAAACAGATAGAAAATAGAGCGGAGGTGTCTGGGGAGATGAGCTGGAAGAGTGGGCAAGATGGCTTGCTGCCAAAACAATGACTTGAGTTCAATCCCTGAATTCTACATGGTAGAGAGAACTAATTCCTGCAAGTTGTCCTCTGCCCTATGCATGTGTACTATGTATGCATGTACACACACACACACACACACACACACACACACACACAAAACAAACGAAGAGAGACTCGCAGTCAAGCACCAGGCAGAGAGCCCCAGAAGTCTTGTGAAAGAGTGGGATAAAGAACTGAGCAAGCCAGAGGGGTTCAGGACACCTCAGGAAGATCTACAGAGTCAACTAACCTGGACCTGTGGGGGTTCACAGAGACTGAACCACCAACTAAGGAGCATATATGAGCTGGACCTAAGCCCCCTACACATTTGTAGCAGATGCGCAACTTGGTGTTCATGTGAGAAACCTCATAAGTGGAATGGGGACAGTCTTTGTCTTCATCTCTGTACTCTGCCATTGGATCCCCTTCCCCCTACCTGGACTGACCATGGCCTCAGTGGGATAGGATATGCCTACTCTCTAGAACTATATGGCCAAGCATGAGGGCAATGGGGGAAGAAGTTTGTAAGAGGGAATTGGGAGAAGAGGAGGGAGGGGGCTGAGATTGGGATTTAAAGTGAATCAAATGAATGAAGGAATGAATGAAAAGGTAAAAGAAGATAATTAGATAGAAATTATTTAAGTCTCAAAAAAAAGTCCTATAAAGGATAACTTAAAATGATTCTTCTGACTGTAAACTTTTAGATATGGTCTAGTGCAACCTATTATAAACCATGGAAAAGTTACTTGGCAGAAGAGGAAGCTGTGAACTCGGTGTTAGCTTTTTGATGATGTACTAAGGGTAGAATCTGAAGGATGTCATCACTATGAGAGACTGGACAGGAACAGGCTGGCCCAAACAATATCTTAGTGTCCTTCTACTAACCTAACTATTTATGAAAACTTACTGCATTTGGTTAAAATCTATAGGTCTATCTATTCAATCAAAAATGTGTTTCTATTATTCTACTTAAAGACATTCTACTGGCCGGGTGTGGTGGCACACTCCTTTAATCCCAGCACTCAGGAGGCAGAGGCAGGCGGACTTTTGAGTTCGAGGCCAGTCTGGTCTACAAAGTGAATTCCAGGACAGCCAGGACTGGAATTCAGAGAAACCCTGTCTTAAAAAAAACCAAACCAAAAAAAAAAAAAAAAAAAGACACTCTACTGGAATTAGAGAACTGACTCAGTAGTTAAGAACATTTACTGCTCTCACATAAGACCTGAGTTCAGCTTCCACTACCCAGGTGAGATGACTCACAACCACCTGTAATGGATGCTCCAGAGAATCTGTTAACCTGACACCCCTTCTAGCCTCCACAACACCTGCACTTAGGTGTGCCCACACACTCATGCATACATGCTTGTGCACACACATATAGATAACAATTTAAAAATTAAAGGTATTGTAGCATACTGGGTTCAGATGTTTGAGGCAGAATAGCTGTCAATATTCTAGAAATGTGCTGAAGTTATTCATTAAATACTCATTTGGGAATTAAATCTATGATGGGTGTAAGGCCAGGGCTTACTCCAAGGCAAGATTATCACAGCAAGAATACAAAAAACAAACAAAAAAATGATGACTGATATTTCAGCAAGTTTATATTGTAAACCTGAAATACCTCGTGTAACTCTGCAGGTGAGTATATTTCTGAACAACAAATAAGTACTAACGTCTTCTGAAATCATCCACACTGGCATGGACTATGCTAGAGAGAAAACAAAGGCATCACCAACTCTAAGAAAATGAACAAAAACAAATAATAAACAACCTGCTTTCTATAAGTAGAAAATAAAACTAAGTTTAGACTATTCACTTCAAGACCATGAGTTAAATTGAATGCCTATCTTCTCTATCATATATGGTATCTACTTTTACTTTTGACAAGTAACATATAGGATAACGAATAAGAAGCTTCAGAGATAGCTCAATTCTTAGCAGCCCTTGTTGTATAAGCATAAAGGCCATATTTTGAATCTCCATGCTCATATGACCCACATATGCCCATACTACCAGCAGTAAGAGCAAGTAGAGAGGAAGGTAGAAGGGTCTTACTGGCTATCAGTCTAGTTGGGAAAAAAAAAAGTGAGCTCCTAGTTCATCGAGAGATCCTGTCTTAAAGGAACACAGAAGACAATGATAGAAGACATTATTTGGTATATATACACACCACATGCACATACTTGTGCACATACACAACACATTCATGCATTACACATATGCAGGCATCCATGCATGCACATGTGGAAACAGAGATTGATTCTGAATTCCTTCTTCTATAACTCCCCATCACATTTTACAAGGCAGGTACTTCTACTGAGTCTAGAGTTACTTTTCAAAACAAGTATGACAGCAAACCTGTGTGATCCAGTGCTGGGGTTACAGATGCGTCCTTCCATACCCAGATGTTTCATAGATATGCATACTAAAAACTGAAGGTCTCATGCCTACACAGAAATCCCTTCACATACTGAGACATCTCTCCATCTCTTCCTGGGACTCTGATACTTCTTTTTATCTAACTTTAGAAGAGACTTATTCTATGACAAAGATTCAGGTAGGGAAAAAAGTAACATGGATGTGAAACTAACTCTATTACAGAAAACCTGAGGGAAAATTAGGAACAAAACTGCCACAGGACCTTTAAATACAGAGGTATTCCCCCTTTGGGAGGGGACAATAAAGATCTCATCTTGTTACTTTGATATAAAACAAATTGGAATACACTTGGATCAGTCACCTTGGGGTACAGAATGAAGTGTAGTACAAATGTCAAACCCTACCATTGTGAAGCTGACCTAAGACTGCACCTCCAGTAATCAAAACTGAGATGCTAAAACAGCCAAATGGAAGAGCTGGATGTGGCTTTTAGCAGAATTGATGGCTTCGATTTAAGTCAGTACTATTAGAAGAAATGGAAAAAAGCAACTGCCTTTTATTGAGTTGAACTAGGCCTCAAACACAGTTTTGAGAAGTTACAGGTTATCCATGAAAATAAATGTAAAAACCCTTAAGGAAGCTGGATTCTATCCTGTAGGTTAAACTTTGGAGACAGATATCATTTAGACTTAAGCAGTGAGCAGTTTTCACAAAGACAGATGCAATTCTACCTCTATTCATCTATGTCAACCTATATCTGTTCATATGTTATTAGATTTACTATTTAAATGATATACTCTTTCAAATTAAACACTGTACTTTTAACCTTTTAGTGGGGAATGACTGTGTTTTGTTCACTCATATATGTATCAGTTCATATAATGCTGATACATCCCTTATCTAAATAAAAAAAAAAGCAACTGTGAATGAGATGAGGGTTTGTTTCTGCATATTATACTGGCAGACAGTCACTTTTCTCAAACGAGGTGAAACTGGATACAAGATTTGAAATGACTGCTCTTGAGGATGGAAGAGAGTGCCTGCAGGAAAAAGCCAGACACAGTGAAATGAGAAGGAATGAAATATAAAGGACTGTAAAGGAAAGGGAATGCAAAGGGGGGAGGGCAAAGGGAATAGCAAGGTTTGTGCCTGTTTATATCTAGAGTGGGTATAAAATTAATATTAATCAAGGATGAAGCCAGTTTTGAGAAGGAGCAGAAGACGAATGATAGGGGTGATATGTGGTATATATATATGCCATAGGGGGACTTCCTAAGTCCTTCCCAATTACTCTTAACCTTAGTCCCTTAAGACAGGATCTCTCAGTAAATGCAGAACTAAGTTGTCAGGCAGCATCCCTACTAATCCTCCTGTTTCTCCAGATCTTCCACAGCGCTCAGGCTTTACGCAGGGAAGTACCCATTTCTTGGCTTTATACAGGGATGATGAGAATTCTAACACTGATTCTCAGGCTCACACAGTAAGTGCTTTTACCAACTAAACTATCTTCCCAGCCTATATAACACCCAGTGGTTTCACATTTTATACATACAGAGTGAAGGTCTATTCCACCAACATATGGTAGTAAGTTATATTCTGCCATTTCTATCAATGCAACTTTTTTCCCTTTATAATTAAGTGGATATTTCTTCCTCAAGTGTATTTTTCTATAGTAATTCCTTCTATATTGTGTATATAAGATGCACTTGGCTTTATTGCCATGACTGAAAATAAGTTTTGTTCTCAACCTTCTTAGCAGTTTTCAAAAGAAAATGTGCAGCCAACTTCCAGAGATCCTAAGCTTGTTCCCTTTGCTGGTACTTGATTTATTGACTGGCCTGCTGTCCATAATCAGGAGTTCTGTCTTCTGCAGTGGTGTGAATAAAAAACGGCAAAGGCGTGGGGAGTAGAAACGTTTCTGTTTAAATCCCAGCATTGCAGTGCTTGATAAATCTCCCTGAACCTAAGTTTCTCTGTCTATAATATCTTATTCCTTACCATTTATCCTGTTGCAAAAAAGAGAAAGAAAGAAAGAAAGAAAGAAAGAAAGAAAGAAAGAAAGAAAGAAAGAAAGAAAGAAAGAAAGGGAAAGTAAAAGAAGGAAAAGAATGAGGAGAAACTTTGTCATAGTTTTCCAGAGCTGCTTATTTGTTGGGTACATTAATGATGGGGTTTGTAATGAAATACTTCTTGCTAATATAAATAAGATGAAAAATTCATGAACAACATCAAGGAGCAGAGAACTACAAAAAATACAGAGATAGAAATTTTTGTATTATTTTTTAATGTAGAGGTAAGACTAAGAGTATAAATTGTCGAGTATATTTTTGTCAGAATTCAAAAGTAATTCAACAAGCTGAAATAGGGAATGGAAACTGAAGAGATGTTGAATGGATAGAAAGTAAAGTTGGCAGTGGTTCTGAAGGGCCTGGAGGCTTTCAACTCCTCATCTAATAAACCAGCAACGAGGCTGAATTAGAGCTTGTACTGGCTAGTTTTTTGTGTCAACTTGACACAGCTGGGTTATCACAGAGAAAGGAGGTTCAGTTGGGGAAACGCCTCCATGAGATCTAGCTGTGAGGCATTTTCTCAATTAGTGATCAAGGGGGAAAGGCCCCTTGTGGGTGGGACCATCTCTGGGCTGGCAGTCTTGGGTTCTATAAGAGAGCAGGCTGAGCAAGCCAGGGGAAGCAAGCCAGTAAAGAACATCCCTCTGTGGTTTCTGCATCAGCTCCTGCTCTCTGACCTGCTTGAGTTCCAGTCCAGACTTCCTTTGGTGATGAACAGCTGTATGGAAGTGTAAGCCGAATAAACCCTTTCCTCCCCAACTTGCTTATTGGTCATGATGTTTTGTCCAGGAATAGAAACCCTGACTAAGACAGAGCTACTGACAATTGTAACATGCATGAAGCCTCAGATTCAGTTCCTAGCACAACACACATACAAACAGCAGTATGATTTCAAAGATTCTTTTTTTTGGACATTGAAAGATTTTCCAATTTTTCCTAACCAGCATTGAGAAAAAAGAAAACAGAGAAAGTGACAGCCTATCATTGTGTGCTACATGCACACACACACACAAACACAAACACAGACATGCACACACTTATATACACATGCTCATACACACACACACATATACATGTACACACATTCATATATATACACACACACACACACATTTACTCCATATATGTATGTATACACACACACACACACACACAGTGAGAAAGAGAGAGAGAGAGAGAGAGAGAGAGAGAGAGAGAGAGAGAGAAAGAGAGAGAATGGACAGCTCTGGATCCTGGTGAGTAAGCTAAATTGGAAATACTGAGGGTCCTATACATAAAGGAGCAATTATAGATTCTCATGGCCATTGACAAAGTAAAAGTAAGTTGTGAATTGTGGGAGAAATAGAGAATTAGCAGCCACAGAGATGAAGAAATGTGAACAAAAATATCAAACGTTATTAGAACAGACAGATTGTTCCTATCAAGGTAATGGGAGGAGTTTCAGAGATGGGCCTTGAGGAATCTGAATTGGACTTTTATAGGAGGACCTCCCTGTGGCTGCTCCGTTATTGGTTCTGTCTGGGTTAGTCTCAATTGGATAGCTTAATTTCTCCCAGTCTGACATTGTAAACCAGTTGCAATATACTTACCCTCCTTTGACCTACCCCTCTAGAGGATTAGAGTTCACAAATGTAACAACAGCATGGAAGTATGTATCAGGTATGAGAGCACAAGGAGACAGCTCACGGTTCACATTTTGAACTATAACTGTGATGCAGAGAGAGAAAACTAGAAGCAGGCAGAGGGTTGTTTTTTTTTTTTTTCCTCTATTTTGACCCCAGTCTCAAGCAAGGCCAAACTTCCTGAACCTCTGCAAACAACATCTTTAACTGAAGACCATGTGTTCAGATATCTGAGACTATGGGAGACATTTGGCATTCAAGCCACAACTACCTCTTATGTACCAAGGAAACTTGCTAAGAAGTGTACAAGTTACAACACAAAGTTGTAAGAAAAACAAATAATTCGCATCTTCAAAGTTGTAAGACATTGTACATCAGGGAAAAGAAAGTACCAAAGAAATACTGACTGAGTGATGAACTGTTCCAGAAATCTCCTACATGTTCTGTGAGTATTCTATTTTCTTTTAAACCCTGGTCCCTCTTGACATAGGCTACTTGTATCTGGATTATGTATTCTGGTTGCTGCTGTCTCAAATGACTACATTCTCCAGGCAAAGAGGTGTGACTCAGTCTCAATTTGCACATTGTTCATTGTAATTTGTGTTGCAGTATTTAGTGGTTTTCTTGCTTGGTTAAGTTTGGCTAGTACAGACCAGTCTACACTCTCCAAATATGAACTGTGTAAGAAGAAAAGCAAATTAATAACATCTGTTAATAAAAGCCTAGAGATTAGCAAACAAGTGAAATATAAATGGAATTCCAGTGATGGAAGCCTACTTTAATTTAAACTTAATGAAGTTAATACTATTGCAATGGTGACTTTACAAAATATCTTTCTCCATCCATACATATTTTTTCAATTTGATGTGTGTTCTTCATAAAAATACTTTAATTTAAGAGGAGTTTTAACTTTTAAAAGAAGGTTAATCAATTAGCTAGACTATGCTAATTAGTTTAATTTAAATTAGTTGCTTATTGTATATTTTGCTCTAGCTACAATCTTTGAAACTAAGGTAAATATTGATGCTGCAAGAGACTCCTTTGTTCCCTAATTACCAGAGAGACAGGAAAATAAAGTCTGATTGCTTTTATTGTGTTTATTTTATATAAATGCAAATTATGTTAACATTTACATTAATGGAAATGAATATCTAGAATAGAATAAAATACTTATAACATTGTAGATTATGAATTTTAAGTATATGTAGTTTATTGCATATATGCATACATATTTTATGTCACATATATGAAGATTTATGCTATTTTAAAAATGTATTGCAAAATAAGTTTTAAAACATTGTAATGCATGACTATATGAAATAATTTTAAAAACATTATAAATGCATGACTATATACTTAGATGTTTGTAAATAACTAATATCTGAATACTTACAAATAGTTTTATGCATTGAGAGCAGGCCATTTTCTACTCTAAGATATTTCATATTGTATGTAATGGTTACTTTTCAGTGTGTGCCTTACCCTAGGAAGTTCTGCTTACAATTATCTTTGAGTTTATTTGGGGGGAGGAGGATGACTGTAGCCCTTGTATCAACCTATGGATCTGAATGCTGTTGGTTGTAAAAAAAAAACAAAAAACAAAAAACAAAACAAAACAAAACAACAAGAAAACAACTTTTTTCACAGGGATAATTTAAGACTACCATAAAACACAGATATGTTCATTACGGTTCATAACAGTAGCACATTTGTAGTTATGAAGAAGAAATGAAAATATTATTGTTGGGGGTTAGGTCCATCATTTAAACAGAATTGTTTAAAAATTTCAGCATTACAAAGGTTGAGAATCACTGCCTTGAAGGGATTAAAAACTGGCTTCATTTATCAGGAATCCCCTAAGGAATACAACTGATAAATGATTTATTCCTTGGAAATGACAGGGAGAATCCTATAAATTAATTTATTTGGGATAATTGAAACTGTGAGCACATGGATACATTAAAACCTTATCAGGGGAACAAAGGCCAAGCATATATCCATTATTCAAGACCAAGGAAAGGGTATAACTTCCTTAGCTGGACCCCATAAATTGATGAAAACCTAACATTGCAATATCAGAGCCCCATAACAACCTATTTTCTGACACCTGTTGTGTGTGTCTAGAACCAAGAAACACACTGTCCTTGTAGGGTCAGCTCAGCTGGCTCTCTTGCATTTGGCAAGGCCTACATATACTTCACATACACTTGTTCACCCCTTTAGACCTATACTTGATTTTGCCTTTCACCTTGTAGCAAAACTCAGCAGGTCCACTCTCATCTGCTCCAACAGTGGCTCCCTCCTAGTGCTGGTCTGGCTCATTATCTTATCAATTAAGATTTACTGTCAGTCAACTCCTGGAGCTTTTTAGAGCCTGCTGAGCTTCTTAAATTTGTATTCATTTTGTAATATATATATATATATATATATATATATATATGTGTGTGTGTGTGTGTGTGTGTGTGTGTGTGTGTGTGTGTGTGTGTGATATGTAATATGAGAATTAATACTAGTAACTTAATAATTGAGATTGGAATAAAAGAACCTGCATTCACCTTGCACAGACTACTGAGGTAGTCAGGATTATAAGGTAAATTGCTGTTATTC